>UXGC01000409.1:0-121231 GCA_900480045.1 Eurytoma adleriae
GTGGAAAGCTCGATTTTGAGCGCACGCATTTTGTTGAGCGTGCGGAAAAACGGGCTTTCCGCACGGAGTGGCGAAAAAAGTTTAAAAAGAAAGCAGCACTGATATACACTAATATTTTAATGGATTAAGAAGTGCCCAGCACAACTAATATCATATACGTTACTTTATTATTAAAGTTTTAAATTTAATAGAAAATAATTTCAAGTTTTAATGTGATTGCAATCCAACCGGCAACAATAAAGTTCTGTCTTTTTTCATTTAACAAAATTAATATTTACAGTTGTTTAGCAGAAACTAACAAGCTGAATTTTTTTTGAAGAGGATTTCGAAATAAAGTCTTATGATTCAAAGACAGTGGACTAAACTTGAAGCATATTTTACAGGTAATTTACTTTTACATTAAAAAAGTTGTAAGAATTTATTAAATAACAGTTACATATAAGGCTGCAATATTGGGCAACAATATTTTTAAGTTAATTTTCGGTTATGGTTGAAATCATAAACTTATATACAAATTTGTTCAATAACTTATTTTTGAGCAGTTGTATGTATGTATCACTGTCAAGAATTAACCCAATATACCTGTGCGCAGACTTAGTTATTTTTTACAAATATTATCGATATACTAGTTACTTATCGTTCACTTCGTTGACTTTATCTGTTTCATTAATGATAAGAGTGCAAAAAATGCTTGAATAAAGAATCGACAGTAGTAATAAATTAATTTTCGAATTAACATCATCACACATTAAGTTTATTGAGGTTTACATTACTTTATCTCCCGATTTCCTCAATTTTTTCGCATATTTTGCACATTTCGATAATTCGTAATTTTCGCAACTGTCTTTCTCAAATCGTTTAAAATAATATAAAAACGTTAAACGTTAAAATAATATAAATGTTTTTTCTCATGCATAATGGTTTCACTTTTTTGGCATAGTTAAAACGAACGAACGAATAAATAATGATAGTTCATGCATGGTACTGCTCTATATTGTTTTGCAATGTGCGCAGTTCTGAAAGTTTATAGCTTTACAGCGCAATAAAATCTTCATCGCATTAAAAACATATCTCTTGCTTTAATGCTAATAAACGTTTATTACGTATACGTTTCCAGCCTTTTTCTTATTAAAAAAGTGTAGCTCCTAAATTGAATCACTTTGCGCCTTCGAGCTATAGTAAGATTTATTCTTTGGACGCTGAGAAATTCGACCTCCACTTGAAAGCCAAAATCCAAGCAACCGAACTATAAGAATTTTAATAGCTCATCTAGAGCAAAAAAAGAAAAACAGCGAGGCGCGCGAAACGAGGGCTGATTTGCTCCAATTGAGGAATTAAGCGCGCGAACGAGCGCCGCCGCGGACAACGTCGCAAGGGAATCCTTTTTCGATTTGGTCGCGTACGTACGCGCGCCACCTAAATCGTCAAGTGGAGCCGCCAGGCATACCCACTCCTCACTCGTGAGACCAGTCGCGTGCTGTCGCCAGCGCGAGCTCCGCGCATTTCTCTGACGAGCGAAGCAACGCGTTTGCATCACGCACGTGGAGCTCGAGTGAAATTGGATCGCGCTTGCCATTTTTAACCGGCAGCCTTTTTACTTTACCGCTTTTCAATTTCTTCATTATTTATTTTTTAATTTTTTATTTTTAATTGTCAAGTGCCAAGTGGATAATCGAGAACTATGGATCTAGCTTGGACAAAGATTGTTACGGTAAGAATTGTCGGGGAATATTTTCATCGGTGCATTTGTATCGGGCAGACGACGATTTACTTCTGAAAATAGTTTCAAATAGAGTATTCATACCTGAAAAAATAGTCGCTGTATAATTTAACGATTAATAAAATTGGCAGTTTGTTCAAAATTCCATTTATACGTAATTTACTAGAATTACTCTAATCTTTTATGTATTGTTCTCTGAACATATAATTTACTGACGGCTAAATTACGCAGATTCATTCTTTTTGTACTTAAACTTTATTCGCTTTAATAGATTTTTACGTTTTGTTAATACTTACTTTATAACATCGCGTTTAAATTACCCAATTGACATGGCTGTAACGGAAATTATTTCTTGTACTTCAAAATTTAAAAGCACAAATGCCGAACTAAGAAATATTACGAAGTACTGGTGTAATTTACACAAATAAAAGATAAATTTTGATTCAAGAAAAATAAATTAATGTCTTTCTCTTCTATTAATATGTGATCGTAAAATCTTTCAACATTTATCTGCACTCCAAATGGAGATCTTTAACTGTTAAGATGGTAATGCCACAGTCTAGTTCAAGTTTCTAAATGATACTTCACTGGTGACGAATTAAAAATATTTAAATACACCATTGAGTAGAATGCAGCTTAGATAAAGAATAACTTGTTTATTCAACGAATTTTGAAATTCAATCCTCTTATGCAGTCTCTTGTTCTTTAGCCTATGCAATATAATATTGCTGGAGCACTGCATATTACTGCGTGAATAATACTATAATGGCTTAGGCTGAATATTTATTTTCTAAAAAAAACATTGACCTACGCAGATTTAAAAATTATTATTATATCAATGGATCGATTATTCGATTCTCTAAACAGTAAAATTAAGTCAAATCAAACATTGTACAAGTGTTCTCATTATTGAAATAAGTAATTCCAAAAATCTGACAAAATTAACATAATTAAATAAAATTATTGGAAGTAGTTCGATGGAATGCGATTAAATAAAGAAGATAACCTTTGTTGAATTTGAGAATTCATGAGAAAAAGGCAAACTGGCATAATGTTTAATTTATAAAATGAATAAGGAAAAAAATTCAATAAAGATTAAAAAGATAAAATGATGTTAAGAATTGTATTGTGAATTGCAGCTACATAGACTACGGACAATGCGCCTGCACGATTTGTACAAAGCGTTCAGCCGGACTAAAGAAATAGATGCACCGGTCGATTCGTCGCTTGCGCGATGTCTCTCGACCCTGGATCTAACGTTTCTTGGGATTGGATCTACCCTCGGTGTCGGTGTCTACGTGCTCGCCGGCTCGGTTGCCAAATCAATCGCTGGCCCGGCCGTCATTATTTCCTTCGCCATTGCAGCGATTGCCTCGATGATCGCAGGTATTTTCCCCGAGTTAACGATAAGATAGTGACGATGAATGCGGAAAGGAAAAGATTTTCGACTTTCGACCGGGGGCTTCCCGAAGAGAGCCGTCGAGTACAGGCGCGCGAACGACTATTAATAGGTCACTTTCAATACTTGGCCCAAGTTAAGCTTCAGCAACAAGTTGCCTCCCAATTTTACTCGTGCGTTACTCATTCACGTGTTAAAGGTATTTCTGGAAGTTACTTTCCATATAAATACCAACGCGTACAACTTTCAATGCTTTTAAAAAATTTTATCTCAAGAAAAATTACTTTGTTATTCTTTGTTTCTGTAATCTCTGTGGTTGAAAAGTGTCCAGCAAATCATTTAAACAGAAATTTATAAAATATAATGATCAAGTAGTATAAAATGAAATATTGCTTTATTTTTATTATAAGGATAATTTATTTCAGAAACTCTTTACCATTAGCCATTAAAATTTATCTCTATGATAAAATTTTTTTTTCCGCATAGATTATACACCTAATACGTTAACATTGTTGAAAATACTTTTCAAGTACGCCTTCATCTATATTAACTTGTTTTTAATAAAAAATGTAAAAAGGAGTTGATTTAATTGTCTTGTTTCTGACTTTCGGAGTTTCGGCACAAAAGGTAAAATAGTGGTAAAAAATTTGTGCGCAGGATTATGTTACGCGGAATTTGGAGCTCGAGTACCAAGGGCCGGCTCAGCGTACGTGTACAGCTACGTGACGATGGGAGAGTTTGTCGCTTTCCTCATCGGATGGACTCTCATCCTAGAGTACGTGATAGGCTCGGCCAGCGTAGTGCGCGGACTCAGCACCTACGTCGATGCACTCTTCAATAACTCTATGAGGAACGCCTTCGAGTCCGCTGCCCCCATAGACATATCACATCTTTCGTCGTACCCCGACTTCTTTGCTTTTGGCGTCACTCTCGCCTTTTCTGGTTCGATGCTGACAAATAGAAA
Organism: Eurytoma adleriae; assembly: GCA_900480045.1. Taxonomy (NCBI): domain Eukaryota; kingdom Metazoa; phylum Arthropoda; class Insecta; order Hymenoptera; family Eurytomidae; genus Eurytoma; species Eurytoma adleriae. Next base: position 4,084 of record UXGC01000409.1, read on the forward strand.
AGGAACAATATTTTAGTTTCCATTTTAAAATTGAAAACGATTTACAATATTTTACAACATTTTAGCTGCTTTGGCATTCGGAGCCAAGGAATCCTCGGTGGCGAACAATCTATTCACCTTGGCAAACCTTACTGTCGTACTATTCGTAGTAATAGCTGGAGCATTTAAAGGTAATTTTTAAGGTCAATCAGTGTGGGCAATGGCAGATGATGTAAGACGCAGATGATTTTTTCAGCCGATATGAACAACTGGAAACTTGAACCGAGTTGCGCGAAAAACAGCTGTCCCAAAGGTAGCGGCGGGTTCATGCCCTTTGGCATATCGGGCGTCATAACCGGGGCGGCTACGTGCTTCTATGGTTTCATCGGATTCGACTGCGTGGCAACCACAGGAGAGGAAGCGAAAAATCCTCAAAGAAGCATACCCATAGCGATTATCGCGTCTCTCACAGTTGTATTCCTCGCTTACTTCGGGGTCTCCACCATCCTTACTACAGTATTACCTTATTACGATCAGAACGCCGATGCACCCTTCCCCTACATGTTTGACCACATTGGTTGGAATTGGGCTCGATACGTCGTCACCGTCGGTGCAATTTGCGGACTCTGTGCAAGGTTTCTATGTGCTATTCATTCTTTTAACAGCAGCACAATTAAACAGAATCCCTCAACTTTATTTTTAGTTTGCTGGGCTCAATGTTCCCACTACCGAGAGTTATTTATGCAATGGCATCCGACGGTCTCATATTCAAATGGATGGGAAAAGTAAGCTCTCGCTTCCATACTCCACTTATGGGTACACTTTCCGCTGGATTATTAACTGGTTAAGTAGTTGCAAAACTTTATGACATTGAATACGCTGTGACAATAATTTTCATTTACGATGTATTTTAAACACTTAGGAGTTTTAGCGGCGGTATTTGAATTGAGTCAGTTAATTAATATGATGAGCATTGGCACCCTTTTAGCTTATTCTATTGTAGCAGCTTGCGTACTTATTTTAAGGTAAATGTCGATTTTCATTACGCTACTTATTATAATTTATTTATTAACCTTAGTATTTAATTCACTTATCTTTTCCAACTGCAGATACGAAGAAAGTAAATCTTATGAAAAAAGAAATGACCGCGAATCATATTCCTTTTCTTCAGTATTGAAGCAGCTTGTTAATTACAAAAGACTGACTTATTCGACAAGACTCACTTCTAAAATAGTAACTTCATTAGTATTTTGTTATTGTAAGTAAAATTAAATCTAAACCTCTCTACCTTACTTTAAATTAGCGTTATTTCACCAAATATTTTTATTTTAGTTATAGTGTGCATTTGCTTAACTTCGATGATCTCAGTATATTCCGAAGAAATTGCTGACGGCAATCTATGGTTCCTTATACCAATGGTATTATTTACAATTGCTTTAATAGTAATTCTATTCTTCATATATTTGCAACCAAATTGTGATAAACAGCTTAGCTTTTCGGTAAGGAAATCTCTTAAATATTAATTTTTATTTTTTTCAATATGTATCCAAAAAAGTATTTTGATTTCTAGGTTCCTTTTGTTCCTTTCATGCCAGGATTGAGTATATTGATAAATGTTTATTTAATGGTTATGCTTGATGTCATGACGTGGGTGCGATTTGGAATTTGGATGATAGTTGGTCAGTATACTAGTTAAAAATATTAGTTTTTCTTTGAAAGTATATTTATTTAACCACTACGATTGTATGCTTCAGGTTTAGGTATATATTTCTTTTACGGCGTGTGGAACAGTACTATTAGAACAAAACAAAGTTCAATCAAAACCAGTAATCAGAATGAATGGAGAAATGGCGACGTACCTAAGTTTACTTAAACTTTTTATCTATAACTTATTTTTATATTGTACAAATAAAACGAACTTTTCTATAAATGCATCAATTGCACATTTAAATAAATACTCTATATCCTTATTTAGAATACTTTAAGTTTAACATTAAAACATACAAAATTATTTAAAATAAAAAAAAATAAATAAAAGTAAAAGATTATATAAAATTCATGTTAATTATGAAAATAACGATTTAAGATCGTCTATTGTTAACTTCGAAGATACTGTCCTTGTACCAGTTAACACATGGTTGGCTATTTCTAACTTTTTGTCTTGCAAATTTTTTACCCTTTCTTCAATAGTGTCTTTACATATAAATCTGAAGTAAAAATTTAGTAATTAAAATGTATTTAAAAAACTTTAATACCACTATTAAAATCAATAACTTACTTGTAGATGTAAACATCTTTCTTTTGACCAAATCGATAAATTCGATCTTGAGCTTGAGACTCTAATTGTGGATTCCAATGAATGTCAATAAGAAGTAAATGATTAGCTCCCACCAAATTTAAACCCACTCCACCAGCGGTTAAAGATAATAAAAGTATGTTTATATCTTCACGAGGGTCATTCAATCTGTCCACTATTGCCTAAAAGCAATTAAAGATATTTGATCATTAGCATATTTATTTGTTAAAATAAAAATTTATTACCAATAATAAAAATAATAACTGTATGGTTAAAACTAATTGTCCATCTTTCTATATGGTCTTTTTTCATGCATATGCATTTTTCTGAATTTCTTACCTGTCTATCTTTTACAGCTACAGCACCCGTAAACATGGCGCAATGAGCATCATCAACTCGTTTTAAATTTTTTGCAATTACTTGCAAAAAACTTGTCCATTGTGAAACCACCACAACCTTATCGCCTTTTTCTAAGATCTCTTCAATAGTTTTTATTACTCTACGTACCTAATGAACGCAAAAAATTAAATATTAGTTTTTTTAATTATTAGTTTTTCAAAAATATTTTACATTTACCTTCGAACCTCGCCGATTATCATCAAAAACTGGATTTTTCTTAGTTAGAAGATTTGCTGCAACTCGTTCATCAATTTTATAGCTAGCAACATAATCCTCAACACTATCATCTTCGTTGATTGACATGTTTTTTAACTTCTTTAATACATCGGAATGAGAATTGCTGTCATCAAGACCATTCACTTCTGCATCATTTTGATCAAGCATTGAGTGAATTAATGCAGGGTGACAACACATTTGACGCAGTCGCAACAGTAAAACTAAAATATCGTGAACTTCAACATTTGAATGATGCGCCAGCATTACTTTTTGAGCTTTTGTAAATTGTGTTTTTGCACCTGAAAAATAGAAAAAAACATGAATAAGTTAATTTTATTGTTTTAAAATAGTTAGGACTATAACATTTTATGTGTGGTTTACCAGAAGATGCATATGATGGCCTGTCATATTTACCACCATACAGTTCTTTCATATGTGCTTTTTCAGCACGTTGAGATAAAAATTGGGCAAAAAGATTTTGAGAAAACAATAAAATTTTTTGATAAGCTAAAGTTTCATCACGATCCATTTCGATTTCTATAACTTCTAAACTTTTACTTGGCAAAGATTCTAAAGCACCTTTTGCCTGTAACTCTTGTTTTGTGCGTCGAAGCATTAACGTTTTCATAATTGTAATCAATCTCTGTTTACCAGCATCATTTTTATTGTCCACCCAACGTTTCCAAACTTGAAGATCATTGAATGGCGAACATTGCAAATATTTAAGAATAGCGAATACATCCATCTCTTTGTTCTGAATCGGTGTACCTGTTAATGCCCACCTATGTCGTGCGTTCACACCACATGCTGCAATGCATGCTTTACTTTTATGATTCCTAATGTAATGAGCTTCATCTAATATAACTCTATTCCATTCCATCTGCAATTAATGTAAAGGACAAGAGTATTATTACTAAAATGTATTGGTAAAGGTAATTGTTTAAATAATAATTTACCTTATACATTGAAGTTTCCCTTTCTGCTTCCCTAACTAATGTTTGATAAGTTGTTATAACTATATTAAACTTTGATAATTTTCTATCATCAATGTTTCTGTTATTTCCATGAAAAACAAGAACAGAAAGCATACCACGTTTACAACGATTGTTTACTTCAGACTCCCATTGTTTAATCAATGAAGCTGGACATATGACTAATGTACCTCCGTAATATCCTAATCAGAATTAAAATGTGTAAGACTGATCTACTAAGAAAATAACTAAAAGATTAAAGTTTTGCATTTTCTAAAACTACCAAATAACTTACTTTTGTATTTCTTAGTTTTCTTACGAGAATACCAGCCATCATCACTGTCGCTATCAGTGGATTCACTATCATTGCCTCTTACATTATCAATAGTGGCCAAAACTAAAGAAATCATAGTCAAAGTCTTACCCAGACCCATGTCATCAGCTAATAGAAAGAATAAACATTTTTATACCAAATTTCATAGTGCAATATTTTAAATACATATTATAATTAATGAATCAATTAATACTTACCTAAAATACCACCCTTGGGTTTTTGAGTTTCTCTCCATTTCATCCAAGCTAAGGCATGCTGCTGATGAGGCATTAACTTAATTTTCAAACCACTAGGATCAGGTTCTAACTTATTTTCTGCAGGCCTTGATACTAAGGATCCATGAAGTTGTTCAAGACTTTTGTGTGTCAATGACTGTTGTTTGTTCAATGTTTCTAATGCTTTTTTTCCAAGATCATTAGGATTAAATGATGTTTCTGGTACTTTTGGAATATCATGTATATCAAAGTCATTGAAATGGTTTGAGTAAGCATCGCTTTTCTTAACGATTTTATCTTTTTCTGTTTTTTTCTCTACATTATTTTTAACGTTTATATTTTCTTTATTTTCATATGATGAATGCATAAAAGACCTATGTTTTTTAGGAGATATACCTAATCTTTTCCCTGGAGATTTAATTTTTTCAGAAATATTCAAGGTTTTCCTATTTTGTGACAGTTTTTCTAATTTAGCTTTTAACTTTGCAATATTCTCTTCATATTCTATCATTTTTTCACGAACTTTTGCTCCTTTATCAGGTAACTTAGCCATGTCACATGACGCTGTAAATTTCTATAAAACAATATTTTAGTTTTCTTTTAGAATAAAAACTTAATTGTAATATTGCTTAGTAATTATACTTTACTTTGAGTTTATCCAGCTCTGTTTGTTTCTTGTTAATATCAATATGTAGAAGTTCTCTTTTTTGAGCTTCAATGGGATCTATGTTACCAACTCCAATCTCTTTTTTTGCAATTGATAGCACATCCTTATCCATTTCAGTTTCTAAAATAGAAATACACAGTTTAAAATTACTTAAAAATTAATAAAACCATAAAAATTAGAAAATATTCTGACTGTTAATTATTTATTATTTACCTGATGTGCTTGAACTAGAGATTATAACTTCACTAATATTTTGTTTTTTTCTAAGACTTTTACTATTAGGAGATTCTTGAGGATCATTTTCGTTATACTCGTCAAATGTAAGATCAATTTTTTCTCTTCTAATATTTGAGTCATTGATTGTTAGATCAGCAACATTTGTATTCGCAGAAATAATATTTCTCGCAATAGGAGATCTTATACTTCCATTTTTGGAATTAGAATTATCAATGCTGCTTGTAGATAATTCAGAATGACCTGGTATTGATTCATCACGAATTTTATCTTCAACAATATCTCTCTCTTCAGCAAGAGATTCCAAAGAAGTTTCTTTATCTGGAGAAATCAATTAAATGATGAGTATAACAAACTAAATGTTTATAATAATGTAATTATGGTAATGATAATCTTAAAACATACCGTGGTGCTCTTCAATAGATGATTCACTAATATTCATTTTGTTAGTCATCTTATATTCTTGATTATTGGATTGGCTCTTATTTTTATCAGCTGACTGATACTTATGGTTGCCTGAAATACTATATCAAATCTTTAAAATAGTAAAACAAATAAGACATTTTTATTCATTGATATTTTTAATATAATAAAATTACTTTTCATCTTCAGAATCACTTTCAACTATTCTTTTTGCTCTTTTCCGTAAACGGGTGTTAATTGGAGTACCTAAAATTGATATATTATCAGTAAAGAAATATTAGAAAATTTTTTTTTAATACAAAACCTACTTTCACTTTTAGGAGTATGAGATGTAGAAGGACTTTCATAAATAGATCGTCTTTTCAAAGATTTTACTCTTGCAGTAGCATAATTTACAGGACTTTTACTTGACTCACTAAGAACAAAAAATGATTTACTTTTCAATAAAGTCAAATAGTAAAAAAATTTTGGTTGGAATTACCTTTCTGATTCCGAGGAATTTTCAATTATGGATACTCGGTGACTGCTATTTACAAAATGTAAATCCTCTAAAAATTGTTAATTTTAAAATATATTATTTTATATTAATAGATAAAATAAATAAATTTTCGAAATAACGAACCATCCTCTGAATGCCCTTCATATTCGCTTTCTGTACCATCATCATTTGATGTCGCAGTTGACACATCAGTACTAAAAGAATCAAATGTTTTATATAAACTCAATCATTCTATAAATTTGTTAATAAAATTTGTTTTCCATCACATATTTTTGACGTAATTTGTTTCAAAACAATAAAAATGTAGGGTATAAACTTTTTGTCGTGTTAGAATTATAAATTATTTACTCTACTCTTATTCAAATCATGAAAATATCTCACCTTTCTGTATCGCTATCTTTAATTATTCTCATATCTGTCAAATTTTGCCCTTTGATAGGGCTTTCAGTTTCTTCATCATCACTATCAGATATCACTAATGAATCTTCTTGACGTAAAGAGGATCGGCTTTGCATTAAACTCATTTTCAATTTTAATTTGCTAATACTTATGCTAACGTGCAAACACCACAATTTACGTTCCTTCTTCTAAGCTTTCATCGAAGTTCATTAACAATCGAATAGATCTATTTGGATTCAATGTAATTCTTGTATGTAACAATTTCAATATTTAGAACCAATAAATGCGTACAACTCGCGTACCAATAAAACATTACCTATTTACCTATTTTTTACTTATAAAATAGGAAGGAAAGGATAAGGACAAGAACCGGCAGCAGTATCTGTACATATATTGCATTTGACGGTTGATCATTCAAACAAAGGGATTTCGCCTACCGGCATGTGATTGGTTGACCTTGAACATCTGTTTTCCGAAATAATGGATACCAACTTTACAACTAAAAAATAATACAAAATTAGAATTGTTTCAATACAACATATATTTTATTACAGAGTTATTTATTTAAATTATTAAAAAAAAATTCTGTATAAATTTTTTAAAATTTTAAATAAGTAGATTTTGTGACCTTAGCTATCAGTCTTTTTCACATACATACTTTACAAGTATATTTGTTGTCACTCCGTGACACACACACACACATATATATATAGATAATTTAACAAACTTTCTGCACCAAAATATAATTTATCTTGGAAAATAACAATTTTTTTTATTTTAATTTTTACAAATAAGAGAATATTAAAAACTATATCTTACATTTTATTATCATATACTATTTGATTTTATGAAAATATAAATAAAGGTATGTATGTATATACCTACTACTATTAAATTATACTGCTAGCTGAATAATAAAGTCTATTTATAATTAATGTAAATAGTTCTTCACAAGTAACATTTATAACAAAACTCTTACGTTTTTATAGTCATTGAGATTCATGCTTAAAAATGAATTGTAATTTTCATAATTTTTTTACATGAACTAAATTGCAGGTGACAATTTTTTTTGCACATTACTTAGGATAAACAAGAATAACAAAAAAATAACTTCCATCTATCAACCAATCTCAACCCGAGAAATTCTAATAACATTGAAATGGATTTGTTATAAAGAGATATCTTCTGTCTAAGTTATCAATTAAAATACAGTTCAAGAAATTGATGTCACAGGTTCAGGAAAATGTTGAAGTTTCTCATTTGAAGCAGCCAATTTTCTTTTTCTTCGATCTAGTATTAATTTTACTACATACCAAACTATTAAAGGAAGAGGAGTCATAATTGCACAAGATACTGGAACAACTGAAACATTATTGTTATTACTGTTATACCCATTCTTAATTACTGAATTATTTGCTTTTTTTCGTGTCATTTACCTGTAGTCAAATCTGCAGCTGGTTGTTTCAGACTAAACCTGAGCAAAAATATAGACACTCCTGTATTTTGTATACCAGTTTCAATAGATATAGCTCTTACATCTTGAGTTGACTGACGAAACATAAATGCAACAAATAGGCCAAACAAAAATCCTAACCATGGTAATCCCATTCCTGCTAAGATAATCTATAAATAATGAAAATATTTTAATTTTATGATAAAAAAAATTGTTTACTGTTTTAAGATATTATTAAATCACCTTCCATGAGAAGAGTTTAAATAAATATAAATTTGTAACAATTGCAAAAACAATGATGAATATAATTAGAACCACAGAAAAAGGCTTCAACATTCGAACCATAATTCTTGAAAGCCTTGGTAATTTCTTTTGTATAATAAATCCAAGAGCCAATGGTATAATAAGTCCAATAGCAAATGTTGCTATTTTATCATAGGGCATAGTCAAATTTCCTCTATCAAATATGTGTTTACCAAGTGTAAATATCCACATGGGCATTAAACCTAAAAATTAATGTATATTACACTAATTATTAATTTAATAGTTTTTAATTTAATTTACAGTTAATTTCTTTAAAAAAACAAGATAGGCCTTTAAGTTATCAAAGTCAAATTTTATCTAATCTGAAACTTCTTTCATTTTTATTTACAATAAGAGTTAAACTGAATTAGCAAAGTAGAAAATATTTAAGTATTTACCAAATGCAGCAACTGTGCATAAAGTAGTCATTGTCACAGACAAGTTAAGATTACCGCCAAGTAACATAGTCCAAATATTAGAGGCTCCACCACTGGGACTAATACCCGTAAAGAAAATTCCTAATTGCATTTCTGGTGAATCAGGAAACAGTATGAGGCCTAGTACATAACTAATCTGAAATAAATTATTTATCATAAATACTCTGTAAATATACTGAGAGAATAATTTTAACAATTTAATTATACCAATGGCATCAATATAAATTGGCAGAAACATCCTATCAAAGGTCCAATAGGTCTCTTTATTGTTTTTTTGCAAACATCCCAGTCTATAGCACATCCAAAGTTTATATACAAAATAGAAACTAGTATTGCCACACTAGCAGTAAAGACTGTATCTACAGTTCTAACTTTTCTGATTACAATAACATTTATAACTTCAGAATCTACCTTCTCCTAAAATATAATACCATTTTTATCCTAAATAATTCAAAAAGAAATTGATAAAATAATAATCTTAACTTACTCCATTGATAAAAACAGATAGAGACACTTCTGCATTTCCAAGGAAAACCCCAGTTGCATTAATGGTACTTGTATAAATTTCATCCTGAATTAATGCTGGATCAAAACTTGGTACATTTACTCGAACTATATTTAGGTCTGAACTGATGACAGTTAGATTAATTTTCTGACCATTACTTTTCAAATCATGAATTGCAAATGGAAGGAATGTAGTCTCATCGATATGAATTACTTTTTCTGTTTCATTGAAAACTACTTTTGCATTTACTGCATGTAACAATAAAAACAATTTCAATAGAAAGGTAATCATCTCCTGAAAAACAAAAAGGACATTTTGCATAAAAATGTCAGTGAATTAAAAATTGTACTGGAAGGAATCTTAAAAGGAATGAAAATACAAATTTACTCTAACTACTTTTTATATTGAATTTTTCCAACATTTTTAAATGAATGATAAACAGTAAAATGTATTATTTGATTAAGTCATTACAGTTGCATGTGAAGGAGCAATAATTTATTTGGAGGAACCTTATAAGTACTCACCAGGAGATATGCGCGAACAGTGAGATCATGAATGAAGGCCTAGAAGATACCTGGGAAATCAAAGTTAGAAATCTGGACTGTTACGTGAATCGGTGAATAAGCTACGTCGTGATTGCGTCGCAAGTGATCTGATTTTTTGGGTGAAAGTCGTCTCGCGCTCGACTTTTTTATGATCGCATCAAAACATTCCACGCTGACAAGTTCGGCAAAACTGGTTCTTGTGCAAATCTAGAATTCGAGGTAGCGCACGCGCTCCAGAGTCTACAAGAACGGGTCATGAGCGACGAGCAACAACTGACTTTCCAGTTCCCGGACTACTCCGAGATTCAAGAACACCTTTTACCGGCGACATAAAGCGTTGCGTCATACCCTTGCCACTTCCTTTGGGCTCCGAGCGCCGAGCGGGACATTGATGACTGAGCACAACTGCACAATCCGCAGGCGCGTACAGCAGCTATAGGTATACGTATAGGTATACGTAGTAACTTATATGCATGATTCTGCACATGCTCGCAGCTCGCTGTTGGAGTCCGCGCGTGAACCCCTTCCTCTCCTAAAGTCTCCTGCCGCATTTTTTTATAATTTTACGAGGATTGCGAGGAGCGGAATTGCATACGTGTGGTAGATGCGACATGTTTTTCTCTTATAAGCTTATGTATCTTATTTCGAGTTTATATGCACAATTTAAACGCGTAGAAGAGTCATTCTAGGTGCGACTGTGCAGTGTACGTATGTGCATCAGTGCATGCACTGAGGTAGCCTGCTGGCGCCACCTTGGAAATTATTTAGCGATTGAGTTGTTTATTCATTTTAAAATGATTTTTTTTATGCAATCATTTTCTTTTAAAATCAAACTTTGAACGAAGGCCAATGCCAACAAGAATACAATCATGTAATTAACTTTTATAATTAATTACATTTGTCGACAAATTTATCATTTAAAACTAGAAATTCAAAAGTAAAAACACTTTTTTGAGAATAAATACTTTTATTACAAAAAGAATTTATAATATATAATCTAGAAAAAATTTTCTTTATGTGTACTAGTCTTTGCATTAAACTAGTACTGAAGTTTCAACAACTTTTTTGTGAATTTTAATGAGATCATGCATAGAGCTTATAGTCTGTCTATAATTTAAAACTCTTGAAACTCGAGATCGAATAATTTCTGGATCACATCCTCCATTTGAAAATCTTCAGACAGTTCTATAATTAATTCATCCACAAGCTTGTCAGCAATCCAAGCAACTACTTCCCAAGGCTTATTTTGTGTACTACTTGTGTACATTGGATTAGATTTTAACAAACACTGATACTGATTTCGATAATCAGTAACACATGTTGCTGTTGATTCAGGTACTATCAATTTAATAAATTCATTGTTTTTCAAATGATTAGCTTGACAAGAAACATCATTTATTGTAATGATTTCTTTGTGCTCTTGAATGCTAACAGTTGTTTTGTCGTTTTGTACATCTTCAGTTGTAGTGTAACATATTAATCTCATATTTTTTGGACCAACTTCAATTCCATTTTTATGATCCTTTGACTTTAATCTAGAAGCATCTAATAAAAGAAATATTTACACATTGTAACAAAGAGATAATAGAAAAAGTAATTACTGTTTCAGTGGAATGTTAGTCTTATTTTGATCTTTAACTTACTTGAGCTTTCTTCGAGATGACATTCATTAAGAAATTCGTAAATTGAATCAATGGATACTGGTGGCAATGTTTTTTCATTATTTTTATTTTGTACTAATGATAACAAATCTCCTATTACTGGTAACAAAGATGAAAAGCATTTTTCTTTTACACCATTTTCTTTTTTTACATCTTTATTATTATCTATTCTGTGTTTATTCAGTCTTTCAGATTCTTTGGAATTTGGACTAATTTCAATTCTTTGGTATCCATCCTTACATATTTTATATTTTGTATTTGATGTTATAGACTGAGGACTCTCTAAGTTTATCTCAGAAGGCACGGTTTCCATTATAGTTTGAATATCATCTTCCTTCAGAGGAACAGTAATCTTAGTAGTTTTACTACCAACAGTCTCACTTATTGATTTGGTAAATGGAGGAAAACGAGATTTTTTTAGTGCTGGTAAATTATTTTGTTGTTTTGACATTAAGCAGTTATGTTTCTTATCTCTTGAAATTTGATACATACTGTGAGTCTTTCTAGGCTGATAACTTTTAGCAATTTTCATATCCATTGCATACATGCTTAAGCGATTCGTTAACATCTTCTTGCTTTTTTGTCTTTTGACACGAGAAGGTGTTACAACTTTTGATCTTGTTGTGTGACTTGGGGCTTGCGAATCATTATCAGAATGTATTCTAAATTTATTTAAAATTTCATCGCATCGATTTTCAGTTTCTTTTCCTAAAAATGTATCTCTATCATCTCCTGAACAATAAAACTCAGGAGTAAGATTTAATTCATTACAGATATTTTTCAGTTGCACAACTATTTGTAATATGTCTTTCAACTTTCCAGGATGATGTTTTAATACTGAACTAGGAATATGTTTCCAGTAGGCACTTAATGCAGTCAACAACAACTGATGAGCACTTATTAATTTCTGCTCTATAGCTTGCATATGAATTATGATTCCTCTTCTACTTAATTTAATTTTAGCCCTTGGTGAAATAGATTGAATATGTCTTTTTATATCTGCAATTTGGCGACCAAGATCATATAAATAGTTTCTAGAAAGTCTTGTAGAAAATTCTAATACACGCTGTTGTCTTCTTTGAAAATCATTTTCACCATCTGGTAAAGGAATTCTATCAATTTCATATGATATTGAATCCAAAACTGTAGAAATTTTTCTATGAATGGCCAATATTTTTGTTACTGCCATAGGATCAGGATATACTGGAAAATCATTATCATTATTGCTTAATCTGTCTGGACTTATATCTGGGGTAGAATTATAATCCAAGTGACTAGCACTACAATGACAGCATTTAGATCGATTTCTATCGTTCTTGAATGTTCGATCGGAGCAGGTCTTTCTTATGCATGTTTTCCGATGTTCTGAAGATTCAGTCATACAATATATACTTTCTTCTTCTGGAATAGTTAATAAAAAATTAGTACTACCTGTGCCATTATCTTTCATAACTGGTGACTCCTTCTTTGATAATCTTGATGGAGAAATTTTTTCCTACGATAAAAAATTAAATATGAGAAATTTACACTTTTAATTCTAGAGATTACTGAAACTACTTTGTTTTATTAATTTATATTTTACCTGACTATGTCTGCACATGTAAATATCATTTTGTTCGTGTGTTTCAGGTAAATTATCAGCTTCTAAGCGCATCAATTCTCTGTCAACTTCTTCTAAGCTCTCTGCAAGGGTGCGTGTTGATTTTAATTTTGATCCATTATATATTTCTCGATCATTTGAACTTAATTGCTCTTGTTCTTTCAAATATGAGGTCCACATTCTTTCTTCTTCATCACGAATCCTTTGCCTTCTTACATCCTTTATAATATGTTTAAATTGACTTACAGGTACATACTAAAAAAAATCTTTAAATTGAAAAAAAGTATAAAAAAAAAAATTTTTATACAGCAATTGATTTATAAGAAATAAAATATTTCTTTGAAAGTAAAATTTTATATTACCATTTAAATTATTTAAAAATGAAACGAAAATTAAAAAAGATCACCTGAAAATCAAAGTCATCGTCATCTTCACTGTCTGGAGAGATGTATAATTTTTCTTTTTTATTATTATTCGGGTACTTAATCTGGGACTTGGTGAGACACGACATGATCGTTAAGCGGTAACAGGTTATGTTTGCCGTTTATCTCAATGGCGCAAAAGCACATATTCTTGCACTTGCGGAGTTGGATATCCGTTTTTTCGCATATTAAAAGTTTTCCGGTTTTTATCAAAAAGAATGTAAATAAAGTCTAAAAATTAAGAAGGAATGTCGAATGGTTTCCCTGGAAAAAAAACGAATGCAGAGCGACCGACGGACGCGAGAAGACTCTACTCGGCAGACTTTTGTTTGGACTTTAAGACTCGCGGCTCACCGGACGACGCGACGGTGGCAGGCGGCAAAGCGCCAAAACAAACCTGTTCTGATTGTTCTGTTTGAGTTTGACGGAGCGGCACATCGAACACGTATAAATACGAGCAAGAAAAACAAAGACAAACGATAGGTAATTTGTATTTATGAAATAAATTTGCGTCTGTAAGGATAACAGCAAGAACAGTTCTGAAGCAGGTCTCTGTGAGTTTAGGTTTATCCACCAACAAGTAAAATTCTCTTAAGCTAAATAATAAAACGGTGTTTATAAAAAAATAATTATTGCAGACTAATCTAATAGTGCATTTATTATTTTATTGCAAAAATTGCCGGAATCAATCGTTTACGTAGCAATTTTTTATTTTAATGTATTTATTGAAAAACTTATCAATTTACAATTAATTACATAAAAAATAACATTCACAAAAGATTTATTTTTTAGATTAAATTTAATTTATGCCAAATCAAGAACAAATGGATTCAAAAAAAGAGGAAAACTGTTCATCTGAGGATGTTAGTAGACTTATAGAATCCCAAGAAATTAACAAATCAGAACATGACATAATGAAAGGAGATACTATAGGAGATACATTGTACAGTGCAAAGTGGATATTAAATACACTTGTATCACTTTCTAAAGTTAGTTTACCTAAAAGCTGAGTGTGTATGGAATATGTTATTTTATTACAGAATATAAATGTTTACAAATATTATATTTTGTAGGTATTTGAAGATGGCTGGAATGAATCTATAGAAGAAGACTTATGTAATTTGTGGGATATGTCAGCAGAAAAAGATATTGTAGAATTTTTATTAGAAAATGATTTCTATAAATTATGTCATTTTGTCTTAAAATTATCTGAAGAATCAAGGCTAACGGTTGGAGATGTTATTTAAATTTAATGAGCAATAATTTTATAATTTAAAAGATAGAATAATTAAGATAAAATTTTATTTAATGTACAGGAAATAATCATTGGGATTATTGGAAATATGTGCTGTCGAGAAAAAGGTCTTAAAGAATTAGTAAATGCAGAAGACTTGGTATGTTGTCTAATGTCATTCATAACTGCAGAGGATAAGGAAACATTAATTCAAGTACTGAGAATATTACAAGCAGCAGTATGGCATATTCAAAAAAATCCTGATTCAACTTGGTTAAGAAAAATTGAAGAGTGTGAAATGCTAGGTGAAGCAATTATATTTATTTTAAAGAGTTCTACAAGTGGTAATATAAATTGAATATACTTTTGAATTGAATATACTTTTTTCATATAAAATAAATGATATATACTTTTCTGTGACAGATGATCTTTTAACACGTACTATAGATTTTGTTTATTTAATTTCTGAAACAGAGTTATCAAATAAAGCAAATTTTTTTGAATGCGTATTTAACATTGACCGATTAATATTTTCTCTGTGTGAATCAATGATGGAACTAGTTAATCAAACTGATAACTATCATACAGATGATCAATATAAAAATATCGAAAATTGGTTCAATATCATTTTAAATATAATGAAAAAAAATTTATTAATATTTTCTGACAGTGGAAATGATGAAAATTTTCTTAAAATAAACGCAGTATTTGTAAGGATACTGCAACCATATAGTGAATATAATAATTTAATACTTTCAATAGAAAGCAGTTTACCTTGCATTCAGCAGGCTGTAAAAATGTCATTTTACTTTCAAAACAGGAAAAAGAGTCCATCTAAAGAATTGATCCATACATTTCTAAAAATAATGGTTAATTTAGAGAAAGGTACTTGTAAAATAATTTTTCAAATTTAAGCCATACATTGTAGATGGCCATTTATTCACACTCAATTTTTATTGTTGCAGCTACAGTTGAGAATGAATCAGAAAACTGTGTACATTTGAAGGAGCTTTATAAGTATATCGCTGGTTTTTGGGTTGAAGTTTTAAAAGATTTGAACGCAGATGAAATTGTAACTATATTACATTCTTGTGACCTTGAAACTGTAGATAGTATCATAGAAGCTACAAATACTGCACCGGTATCCAAAAAAAGTATGAAAGAACTTTTACAAGCTAAATCAAAAATTTTTTCTGTGTAATTTAACTGGCCTTAACTTGAAAATTGAAGTTTTAATTAAATGTACTTATAGAAGTGGGTGTATCAAGTTTAATAATGAAACTGTTTATATTTGAATAAAAAGCCTGTAGAGAACATAATGCAATCAATTGATTATTCTTTGAACATTTTCCTAAGTTTCAGATAAAGCGCGTTAACATTGGAAAACAGAGCAAACAAGTCATGAGATTGAGTAAATCTGTTAAGACAAAAGTTCTTCTTTACTATATATGTACAGCAGCAGACAGCCGTTTGTGATATACACGCAACTATTCAAGTATTCATCTTCAGGGGGGGTATCGTCGTGACACTCGTGGCCATTAGAAAAGAAAAGATTATGAAGTATAATATGTTTCTCAATGCGTCATCTTTTATTTTTGTTTATCGCTCTGTTCTTACGTCATTTTCGACTCTCGCTCGTGTGGTCGGTTGGCAACTGTGTGTTTGGCAATAGCAACGCGTTTCCATGACTGTAAAGTTGGTAGGGAGGTAGCAGTAGCGAGTCGGATTTTCTCTTTCTGCGCGAGCAGCAGCAGCAGCAGCAGCTCGAGCGACAGGCAGCGGTGGCGGCAACGACCAGGAGCAATTCCTTTCGGGACAGTCGTGATTTTAAGAAAATAAGAAAATATACTTACACTTAATCAGTCGCAGTGCAATTAGTTTCTAGCGACGGGAACAGTTAGTGAAATCGTCGAGGACGCACTGTTTCCATTCGGCTGTTACGATATAGTTACCACAATTCGGCAATTCCTTCGTACAATCCCATCGATTTTCTACACTTTCAAGATGCCGAACGAATTAACAATCGACGATGTGAGTATGCCGCGATCCGCCCAAAGATTCTATCATTAAGTGCTTGCTTGTCGCACTTGCTGCTGCCTTGAGCTATACGTCGAGGACACGCGCGCACGTGCTGATATGTATGTTTATATATGTATTTGTCAATTCTTTTTTTAGCTGCAGATTTTAAGGTCCAATCATGTACATATGAAAGACGAAAAGGTGGTCCTTCAAAAAATTAACAAAATTATTCGCGAAGGCGCTAACCGTTTGCAGGTATGATGTTTTTTATTTCTTTTCTTTCTGATAAATCCCTCATTGTCTCGTAGTAATGGTTTTATTATTGAATCATATGTTTATTCAACGATGTTGTTTTTTAGCTGGTAACGGATTTTGATTTAACACTGACGAAGCAGCACGAGAATGGAGTTCCAATTCTAAGTAGCTTCGGTAAGAATTCGTATAATCTTTATTTTCTAAGAAAATACTATGTATTGATAGTTTGGCATTTTATTGCAAAATGTTCTTAAAGTATTAAATGATAGCGTCCGCGTCGTATCTCCGTGATTTTTTCATTTTCGCAATATCGCTCCTTTATTGCAGTTGTTTTCAAAGTATTCGATTAGAGTTTCTATTTTCTCTAAAATTAAAAAGGCGATAATAGCACTTGGCGATATTCGCAAATCGTAGTTGTAAAGTATATGAAATGTTAACTTAGCGCTAACTTGCGCTTCTGTCGATAACGCAGGAAACTATCAGTACATGGATATTTTCAAGGCAATATATAAAATACATTTTATTTTTTTTTTTTAACCATAGTTATTCTAAAAGTTATGTTCTGTTACAGGAATTTTCAGAAAATGTAAACAATTGCCTGACTCCTACAAGGAAGAGTCAAAAAAACTATATCAAAAATATAGATCAATAGAAATTGATCCAAATATTCCAATGGAAGAGAAAATTGAGGCCATGAATGAATGGATGATAAAATCTCATGAGAATCTCCAGGGTCGTGATTTTGACCGTAAAGAAATTGAAGAAGTTAGCAGCTTGTACGGCCACTCTCTTCGAGATAGGACAAAAGAATTATTTGCAAAACTAAAAACTCTTAATGTTCCCATACTTGTCTTTAGTGCAGGATTAGGTGACATTGTAGAGGCAATGCTGAGGCAGCAAGGTGTTTTGTATGAAAATGTTAAGGTTATTTCTAACTTTTTAAAATTTAATGGGAAAGTGTTGGAAGGATTTAAGAATTCTCATCGAATGATCCACGTTTTTAATAAAAATGAACATGCTGTTGAAAATGAGTACTTTAAAATTCTACAAGGAAGGACAAATGTTGTCTTGATGGGTGATACCCTTGGAGATGCTTTGATGGCTGACGGAGTAGAAAACACTGAAACAATTCTCAGAATTGGTTTTCTTTATGATCATGTAAGTAACTGTTTATTCTTAAAATCTGCACCAATTTTAATTTTCTTTTTAAAGAATTTAAATAAATTAAGATTTATAATTTTAAAAAAATTTTACTTGAATTTTCTAATGCCCATTTTATTTGATGCATCATTAATTATTAGGACTGACAGATAAGCTAAAGTTTAAAGGTCGACAATGATTTATTTTATCATTTTTTATTGTTTAAAAGAGATAAGTTAGAAGTGGTGCAATGTCAATAAAAGAATCAATGTTATCAAATAGATATTTTCAAACTGATGTTGAAAACTTTTTAGTATTTAAAATCAATGAAATAATTTTTAAATTAATTTAAAATAATTTTTAAAGAAATTCTACTTTTTTTCAGGCTGAGGAAAGTTTACCGTCTTTTAAGGAAGCCTTTGATATAGTGTTAGTAGACGACCAAACTATGAATGTAGTTTTGAATATTCTTAGTTCTATTTTGTAACGCACTTTATAACATATTTATTTAAAGAATAGGATCTTTAATCTTCCAAAGTTCACTTTTGGAGTATCTGTACATTCGCGCGTTTTCATATAATTTTTGTGTTGAAGCAATCTTGTAAATTTTTGCATTTACAAGTGCGTGAATCTGTGATTCTTTATCAAATGAATCAGAGTTTAGTTTAAAAAAGGCATAAAACGCCTCAGGTACAAAAGTCATAATCACTGCTTTAACAGCAAATAATTATTTAAAAAAACTATCGACTTCTTTGCGTGCAAAGAATTTTTCGAGATGTTTCTCTTTTTTTTTTTAATAAGATATTTGTAAAAATATATTTTGTTAGCGCACATTAATTGCGTCTCAAGCGCTGGTCGTAGGTTTAAGTGAAGTTATTGTTATTGAAATAAACGTTTTATAACACATAGTATTGCGATGAAGAGAAATCATATTTTAATTTAGCTAGACTTGAAGCCGCTATTAGTTCTATATATACATACAATTGTGCTTATAAAGTTTTCTCGTTATCGGACTTTAATCTATGACTTATAAAAAGTTTACTGCGCGTGAATATGATTTGCTAATGCATGCACGAATATAAATGATGGGACTATTTACTAACCTAAGTAACAAATTAAAAAATAGTGTGATTTAAAAAAACACGCTTTTAAAAATTGATAGTGTATTACTTTACAGTTGTAATTTGTACACGAGCAAAATATTTTGGTTATCAAATTTTAATTTTATCTATTTTTAGCAAATATTAAAATAGATTTATTATACGTACAGGGGTATTTAATCACTTGGAAGTTTATAGCATTTTTACTATTTCTAAACATGTTGATTTTGTATATAAAATTATCATAGAAAAATTGTATACACTTAATCTTAATAATTAATTTGTCAAAATAAAGATTTGTTTAAAAAATTTCAAATTTATTTATTATCCAATTGCAACGAAATGCACAGCTTATTTTAAAATTACACATTGTATTTTTATGGTGTAAGGTATTTCAATGGTCTGATATTTTCCGTATTTTTCAATCTTAATATACTGTGTAATGACTAAATAGCGTTACATTCGTACTGTAATGAAATATTTATAAAATCTAGTGTAATTTATTGGCACATAGCTTTGTTTAAGAAACCTGCATTTCTTACTTTCTTGCTAATTTATTATAAATAAATATTGGTAACATGAAATATTTAGTAAATATTCATAATAATATAACGTAACTCTCAAATGATTTTTATTATTTGGAATTAAAAGTATAATCTGTATATAATACTTATATTTATAAAACAATATAAAATGTATTGTCTAGTAAAAAAGATTATTTAGTCTAGTTTTTATTATTATTTTTTAATGAATATGCATAACAGCTTGGTAAGTCTGATGTGGTAATAAAAGTGAGATTTCCATGAAAGTCCTCGACTTGGTCGACTTTTGTCGGCGCGTCTGCGCAAGTGCCGAACTGAGCGCATACGTATATATGCTGGATATACATCGTATGTCCAGACGAGTTCGTTAGTTTGAGTTGAGGCCTGAGGGGTAGTAGGTATATATACACTGGCACAGTAGTCCGATTTCTAGGGGTAAGCTCTGCACACAGAGGCAAATCGGCTTACGGCAGTCTCAAGCTGCGAGCAACCACCGACCGACTTTCGAAATGCACGCATATTAGCTGCGCTTAGCCGCACAAGTAGGCAACCAGCAGCACACACGGATTCATTCGATTTTGCCGATTGGGAACGACTGGAGACGCGATCGAGGCAACGAGCGTCGAGCGATTCTGCGATTGCGCGCCATCGGCCGGTTTAAACGGGGCACCGTATGAATCTGACGCAGTGCCGGCTGCCGGGTGCCGGTGTGCCGTGTTAACGTATTACCAGTATACCTGATTGTACATAGCTGCTTTTTCGCTTCGGAGTTGGGCACTTTGGCGAAAGGTCCGATGCCACGCTTGCCGTGGAAAGTGCCTGCAACTGGAACTGCAACGGCGACGCTATGTCCGACGTCGACGGCATGCTGCCAAAAAAAGACTGGGTTGAAGGTGAATGTCTAGTGCGTGCATTAGTATGTGCCAATGTTTACGCGACTGTGTATAGCTGTAGTTGAGTTGTTGCTGAGCTGTATAAGCTGATCACTTGTCGCTTTGTTAGTTTTTTTACGTATATTTTACTTTTATTTTTTTCGACCTTTTACTACGAAGTTATGTTTACCTTTACGTTACACCGTGTTTATCTGTATTTTGATTTCCGTATGTGCTGCCAAGCAAAGATGAGATTACTCCGATGTGATTTTATGATACTTTTTTACTGACGCTCTATCTTTCCCTCATATGATGCACATGATCTCCATCCAGAATTGCAGAGGAAGGTTTTTGAGGAATGTGCCACGCAAAGGCCACCGGAGTTGGTTAATGAATTCGTGGCGAACGAGGGAAAGGATCTCGGCAACGTACCCGTCAATGTAATCATTGACAATATTCAACGGAGTTTTGCACAAATTCCGTATTTTCGGTAATTATTAAATTTTGCTTAATTAAAACAAACTAACTTAAAATTAAAGGGTTGAAATAATCAAATGAATAGGTTAAGTTTTCTTGAATTTACACACTTATATTCTTATAATTATGAACGTAAATAATACTGCAAGTTTATATAGGTAAACCAGTGCCTTTAAAAGAACGTCAAATGACCATCATTAGCTTTATATTTTTGAATAGAAGCCAAAGGATTGAATTTTTGGAGGAGCTGAAAAAATTTCTACATCAAGTTGCGCGGGGCAAATACGTAAATTGGTACGAGTTTAGGGATTCGTCCGAACGATGGTTCCTCAAATTGGTGAATCTACTGCGACAGGACGGCAATAACAACATCAGTCTAAATCACAGGTATATTTATAATCCGTCTCGTTTCATTTGAAGTCAATTTTTGAGTACTTATAACCGAATGTATATTTTCACACGCGTCGTTCTCCAAGCTTTTTACGTGGTCTGCTGTATTGATTGTGTCGGCATATCGCGCCTACCCGTTTGTCATTCTCAAAGACGTTTCCAAGTTAAAACGCTCATACCTAGGTGGTAGTTTTACGGTTTTATACTGTTTATAATTAGCCTGAATCCCTGAATCTCAAAATCGAATTATTGATGCAAAATGTTTCTTACTCAAGACTCTAGTCCAGGAAAATGTTTTTAGCAAAATGTTAAAAGTGAATTTTCATCTTCTAAACTAGCATAATAAGTTAGGGAAATTCATAAATTGAAAAAAGAAAATAACGAGTTTTAAAAAAAAATTAAGTAAATAAATGACTGGGTAAATTGACAGCAAATGCGCCATCTCGAGCACAAGTGCATTTAGTGAAAACCGAGTGACGAATATCGGATGCCCAAGAGACGCGGGTCGTTATTTTTTTCCTTCTTTGCCGTAGTACGTTATCCGCGCGCTGTCGCTCAGGTGCACACGGCGAAGGCCCCGATAAGTCGTACCGGTCGTGCGCGCGGGTACACCGTCGCCGCTATTACGGCTACGTAGGTCTCGTAGTAAGTTCGGCTCGCGATCCGCAATAACGGTGATGCACAAAGTATTCCTGATTAATCTTGTGCAGTGTGCCGGTGTGCGTAAACATCTGTTTTGGACGATTTTTTTGCGCGAGTGACGAAAATCCGCGCCAGCTTGCTCGGGCTGGACCGCTGAATCTGCGCAACACGTAGCTAAGGCACTTCTTTCTTATAATTATCTGAACTACTACCTACTAAGCCCACGGCCCGGCCAACGGGGAATAGTGTTTTTTACCATTCCCTTCAAGTCGGACGTAATTATAAAGAAAGAATGTTTTTAAAAAAATTCAAGAACGTTTTTTGACTCCAGTGTACAACATTTTCTAACGTAGTAATTCATTAATTTTTTCGTTAATCACATTAAGTCAGTTCATCATTGATATATTATTATCATTATACTTAAATTTTTAAAAGTCCGTATTTTATGCGTATGTAGATTATACTCTTGTTAAATATTTTTTAATTCAGTAAACCGTTGAATTCTATTACTTGTCTAATGTAGAAATTACGAACTTCGGTTAGTAACTTCTTTATAATGATAATACTGAAGCAACGACCAGCTAAAATAACACCGCTTTTTTCTGCAAGGTCAAGTTCACTGTTAAAGAATATTTTAACTAATCATATCCATCGCAAAAAATTTTTTATTTTTGTTTGTTTTGTTGAGAATACTATATGGTTATGTAAATATGTTCGTACAATATGTTTCTTTATTCTAAGTGTATCTTAATGGAACACAAAGAATTTCTTTTGTTACATTTTTTAAGCATCTATTCGAAATTTTCAAATTAAAAAATTTCGAATTAATAAAAATAAATTTTCTCCTCAATAAATTAAAAAGACTTGTTATGAAAATGTTTTTCTTCTCAATAGTTCACTATGTTACATAAATAAATGAAGAATTATTATGTAAAAATCGTTTTATGCGTGCAAATTAATTTTTAAAACTCAATTTACTTATATTTGCTTTATTGTAGGGACAGTAGTCGACGCCAAGCTTTTCTACGTTGTTACATAAGACACGGTGTACTTAGGCTGTACGTGGCAGCGTATAAAAGTTATCACCTCGCATGCGCCGCTTTACATTAATGCGTCGCCGTTCGCAAACCGCGCGTGTAACAAGTGTCAAAAGATCCGAGTGATTCGTTATTTTTCGTACATACTTTTACTTGAAAACGGAGATCTCGTTAAATGAAACCTCGTGCTTTCGTTTATAAATTTGAGTAAATTTGTATTCATGAACTATTGACAGGTTTTCATTGTAACGCTGCTAAAAATAGCATACATTTACTTTGAATTGTCATTTGATAAAATAATTATTGATACATAGCGTCTGCAGTAGAAAATGAACTTTCTGCAAGTACTGCGGTATCCATTGAAATTGGAATTTAGGTGTACTGCAAAATGTATCCTTACAAATCTGTTTGGCACAGCGATGCTCCGAACGACGTCTCGGATAAGCTGTCAGTGGAGGAGCATAGCTGCAGCGATGCCATCGACGAGGATCTCCACTCTTATTCGTTGAATCAGATGGACACTGTCGGTAAAGACAACTACTTTTTCTTCAATTTGTTTGACCTTTTTAACGATGTTTTTATACAGAAAAAAAATAATTGATATAACGTTGCAGCCTCCAATTATAGTATTAGTAGTAGCAGTATGGGTTTTGGGTAAGCATACTTTATAAATTTTTATAAAGAAGTAGCTTCATGCTTTTTTTAAAAAAAATTGCAATTTAAACATTAGAACGACAGACAGTATGTTGGAAACATCGGAGGATACTGATCAAATGAGTGATATTGCTGGAATAGATCTTAAAGTCAAAATTCGTCGTTTTACCGAAGAAACTGCTAGTTTAAGAGATGAACTTGTACTAGCTGATGAAAAAATTATAGGTCTTGAACGTGATTTAAAGTCGACAACTAAATCTTTGTATGTATTTAGAACTTTAGCATTATACCTCACAAATTTTTATTTATACTTTTTATATTTTTTATATCATTTTTACCAGGGAACAGTTGACTAAGAAATATACGCAATTACGAAGAGAAAATGAAGAACAGAAAGAAATGCTCAACGAAGCTGAGAATCGAGAACATTTAATCAAGCTGGAATTGCAGAAACTCAAAAAAGCTTATTCTATTTTAGAAAAGACACTTAAGGAGTACGAAGCAGAGGTACATTCAACCTTTTTTAACATTTTTTATCCTATTTTTCTATTTTATATGAAAATGATACACAAAAATTATCTAATAGAAAGAACACGTGGCAAGTTTAAAAGCCAAAATCGATAAACTAACCAAAGAAAATTCAGAACACATACGAAAATTCAAAGAATTGAAAATTAAGCACGATGATAAAGTTACTGAATTTGAATATTTACAAGAAGAAAATATTCAGCTGAAAAATAACAATTCCGAGATGGAAAAATCTTTTGAAAGAAACATTGAGGTATGCACTTATTTAAAGGTTGTTCTTTTTTATGTTATTATTTTTTAGATAAAATGTTTAATGTTATTTTTTGCACCAAAACATAAGAATTAAAGAATTGCAAGATTTAAATGCAGAACTGCAGTCGAAAATGACCAAAAACGATAGTTCAAGGGTATACTTATATAATAACACTTTTTTATTTTTATTAAATTTTCTTTAATTTAATACATAAAAATATGAGTCTTTTTATATTTTTCACACGTTTCAGTTTTCTTTAACGCCTCCACCGTACAGTCAAGGGAACAATCACATTCACAGTACGCCATATAGTAATAAGACGCGACATCAGGACTCCCTTTATTCTGAATTAAAAGCTTCAGTGAGTAAATTGCTAAATTTTCATATTAATGTATGTAAAGTTTGTGTATCACTCCAATTCCGTAACAGGGTTTTAATATTGACGATGCCAAAGTTCAAGATCTAAAAGAGGAGATTTCCTTTTATAACGAGGAGATTGCTACAATTTCACAGCAAATTGATGAGTAAGTCACTATGAAAATTGGGTAACCCTCTAATATAATAGTTACAATTAAACTGTTTAATTAATATTAAAAATAAATGAATACAGAGCTATGCAAGAAATAGCAGCTTTGAAAAACGAGATTTGCGTACCAAATGTGCAACTAGTAGAAACTGATGACATCCATACTTTAAAGCATAAAATTACATCTTTAATCAATGTGGTAAATATTTTCTTAATTACATTTTTTTTACTAAAAATAATGTAGTTTAGTAATAGTACCTAATAATAGTATCATAGTATAAGAACTTTATGCCATACCGACAGTAAATCACTCATAATACTCTTTTCAAAAATGGGACCATTGTATTTAATTTTAGAAGCGAATAATCTGTCCTCAGAGAAATTTGAATTTTTTTCTTCCACCTCGAGAGTTGCTTAGTTATCTCGGCACGTGAACCTTGTTCTATTGCTCTTTTTGCGGTTCACTCGCATGCTGCGATTTGATGTCGAGATGGCCATCGAGATAAATAATTCAGTGTATTTTCATAACAAAAGGACCGGACGTACCGCTTACTAAGCATGCATCTCTTACACTTGACCTCTTGCTTTTTATTCTTACTTTTGTGTAACTTGGCTCGATGAATCTTCGTTTACATATAAATGTGAAGAAAAGTTTTTGTACGCAAAAAGCGCGCCGTAATTTAGTAAAATTTTTGAACATCTGTTTGTAGGCAAAAAGCTGCACATCCAGCCGAACGCGGCCAGAGCCATCGATGAGGGAGGAACCACTCGAGAAGCCTGATATTCTACCGGAGATGAAGAAAAGCGGCCGCCTAGCGAACGATCGCCTATTTGGGTGAGTCACAGCTAACGACTCAGGAGTAACTTTTGCCTCCTTATTTTTCCTAACCACCGGACAAACGGGCGATGAGCCATCGGAAGTATTTGGATCAAGGCTCCTCTGGAGAGAGATAAAGAGAGTTTTCAAGATTCGATTTGTTTCCCTCCACGACTCCACCGTATGCTGTGCTACCTCCGCCTGGCTGTCTTTCTGTCCACTAGTATAAATAGCAGTGCGCCGATATAAAGTCTCGCGAATCCCGACTATCAAAAGCGGGTGCACCCATGTGGCCTTACGGACTCTCCGTAAAAATAAACGATGCGACCTTAGTTGCTCGGGATTCGGCAGAGTTTCCATTTGGCGAATGCTGCTAGGCAGTCCAGTTGCTCCGGTTATCTTACTATACTTGTCAAAGATGCAACATATATATCTTTAATAGCGACTGTCGAGCGTCGACGCGACACCGATTTTTTGTGAGATCCGGCTATTCTCGGATTAATTGGGATCCGACGCTTTTCCGCGTTATCTTTTTGGCTGCACGAATGACTTTATTTTCAGAGAAACTTAACTGTGCATTTTGCATGAGTTCGCTCACCAGCTTTTTCATATCGCGGCTCAACTTTATGTGTTTACCCTCGGCAACATTTATTTTCTCTCTAAAGTACTTGTTGAACGTTTTTAAAGGATTTTAATATATATTAAAGATATTTCGGACAAAGCGGAATCTCCTTTATTGCGGAAGAAGACTTTAAGCTTCGCACTTTCAAACGAAAAATATACCCGGCCATTGAACTTTTTCTTTATAAATTTGGGCAATTTTTTTATTTCCCAATAAATTTTAATTAATTGAGCTTTTAAAATTGTTTACAATTGAATAATGTAATGCATATTCACATTGTTTTATTTATCAACGTTCGTGAGTGCATTATTTTTCTGTTTAATAGAAGGGTTAAGAAAGCTCTTAAGAAATAAATTGACAGCTGCTATAGCGAGTACTGCTCTTGAATTATCTTGTTCTTCATTTTCGGTGACAGGCGCGCGTCGCATACCTCGAAAGTGGTCTTCCGAGGTGGAAGGGTCGCTAAAACGGATGAAGGAGAAAAACATGTATCTACCGGCAAAATCTCTCACGCATTGCGAGGCCTTGGTCCAATTTTCGGGACAGCATTCCGATGGCAATCGCAGTGTGAAACAGATTTAATACATACATCTTCAGGTCACTCGAAGGCACTAAATCCCATTGACTTTTGCATACTTCGTCATAGCTGTGGAAATTCTTTAGCGATAGCTTTAGAAATGTTCGGCGAAGCCCGAATTTTTATTTATTTATTCGATTCATAAATGAAACTGAATGAGTCAGTTCTGAGGCAGAAGGTCAGGGTATTCTCTTCGCGCAACAGTTGCATCCGCAAACTGCTCGCATCAGTTGTCGCAGCCCAAGCCTATTTTCGTTCCCGTCCGAGCGCAACTTCCGATTCGCTTCGCTCACGGAAAAAGGAGCATCGCGAGGCGTGGATTTAAAGTCTGGTACCGGTCTCGAAAATTCGTACACGCGAGGCGCCCATTGTCAGCGGCGGTCCCGCGGCTGAACTCCGCGAGTCTCTCAGTCTGCGTTGGGCTCTCGCGCGTGAAGCCACGCCGCCACGGGTTTGCTCCTCGCTCCTCGCTCCTCGCGTTTTCGGCGGACCTCGCCCGCCTTCGACCTCCTCGCCGGCCGCGCTCGCTTTCGCCCGAACACGTCCGCGCGCGAAGGATAGCGCGCTATCTGACCAGTCTGCCTCAAACTTTCCTGCGAAAACTTGGATACCACTGGAAAATCACCGCAACATTCTGTACGTGCAGCCTAGACTTTATTCATTTTTTAACGTGTGTCGACAACTAATTCCTATGGCTCGGTAGCCCGTTTTAATTAATATTTATTATCAGCTCAAGTGCTTTTTCACGTGGAAGATCAAACAGTAGTGCTATTTCTTCACCTTCTTAATGTTACACGATCCCGGTTCTATTACTCTCGTATTGAATGGATTCAAAATTTTAAGCACAACATTTCCTACGTAAAAGTGTACGTTTTTGCTATTACTTTAATATTCTTCGAATCTATTTAAAAAGTAAGGAGGAACAATTTTTTTTAAATTATACGCTTCAAGAAAAGACTTTGGACAAAATCGTAAAGTGCGAAATAACATTTAAATACAACTAACTACAAGCTAAATTTATGAAAATGTTTGAAAATACTAAAGCGCAAAGAAATGTAAAGCGATTAAAAGAACATTGCCACCAGTTTGCCAACTTCTTTTTTATCAGCTTATTGTTTAACTTCCGTCTGTGAATGAAAACGCGTTATTAAAGTTAAAATTTTTGTGTATTAATTATTAATGCAATTTATGGAGATAAATTTTATTTGCAATTGAACTCTTTACCAAACAATAATTTTTTCCATACTTTCGCCTTTTTAATTATTAAACTGTTAGCTTATTGTTTTGTGTATCACGTCCAGAACAAGTTTGCACTCCTACATGTTGAGATGTAATGGATTTAAAAAATGTCCAAGTACATTAATTCTTTCAAAAATTTCCACTAGTTTTGTATTCATGAGTGAATTACTCTTTTATCTTAAATTGTTATGTACTATCCATTTTTAAAATAAAAATAGTCTCTTAAAAGAAAACAAGTTGGTCCTAGAATCCTAGTATAAAAAGGCATGGTCTTTTAATTGTCTTGGGTTTTATCGATTTAATTTACTTATTTAATATAAAACTTATAAATAATAATTAATCTACTTATAATGATTTTAAACTAGTTCTGTAATTCCAAGTAACAATGGTAACAGTGTTTTTTGTATTAAACAATAATAGTTTTTTTAGTATAAAATAGTAATTAATTTCTATGAACATTATAATATATCATCAGTCATCACGAGCACAAGCTGCAAGGAAGGCATAATGTGAAAGTATAAAAAATGTTTGCGTTTATTTGTGGGTTTCGCCTTGACAAGGTTATGAACCCTAAAAGGAAATTTTTTTAAGCACTGATTGTATCCTCGAAGTTGCTAATGGTTTTTGTTTGAATTTTTATTTAGTTTGACTAAACTGAAATGTTTTTAAAAATTTGAAATTATCGCACCAGTTATAAATAAAGTAGTGAATTGAGATGCAGCAGTATGCTTGCTAAATGCTACTTGAGATGATGCGTAGAAAGAGTTCTGATTTGCGAGATAGGACAAGGCGTCAGGTGACTTAAAAAATAAACTTTGTGAGTCGGTGGTTCTAATTAGCCTGGGTAACATGTGTGGAATCCACGCAGTGATTGTTTGCTTCATCAACTGTGAAGATCTTGGGTATAACTCGAACTTAAAGTATGTTAAAAGTGTCATTTTATTCTTTTCACCCCTTTAAGGCAGAACAGATGTTTTTGTTGATGTATTAATAATTTAGCATTTCATGAATATAAGTTAATAGGTGTTGAATTAGTTCGTTTAATCGATCTTTTGTTTCATTTGAAACATTTCATTCTTCATTGTTTGTCGCAATCTAGTTTTAGCGATAAGCAAAAAAAAATCCTTTAATGTTAATTTTTTAAAATACAATTTGGTTTAAAATGATTGGAAATCGTAAGATTAATGATCTCTGCGCTTGAACTTGTCAATAGCATTGATGAAGTAAGTAGTTTAAATTTCGAAAGTAAACCGATTCAGAATTTCGGCCTTGTTCGTCTTTGAGTTCGGCATAGAAAATAAGAAGAAATAACCGCTTGTATATAGATCGGCGTCGTTTAATGCCTAACAGGCTAGCGGAGCTTACGCAAGAATCTGGTTAGTGTAGAAGGCGGTGTTGTAGGTGTTCCGCAGTGACACGAGTGCGTTATCTAGTCGCTCATGTCCTTTCCTCCTGTGCGCTTGATATTTGCGAATTTTTCATTAAACTTTTATCCATTTCCGTGAAGTAAACGATAAATTGTCACTGTTTTATAGATAAAAAACTAGATCGCGATTGAGTGTTTTTACTTTGCAAAAAAGCAATGTTAATCGTCTTTTTTTATATGTTATATAATGTCAATTGCTTATACAATGTGTAAAGATGGCAGGTAATGGAAAAGGAATAATTTATTAAGGTATTGAAATATTAAGAGTTCAATTGCAAACAATTGCTGCAGAGTTAAGGAGTAGAAAGAAAAAGATTTAAAGATTTGAATTTGTGCAACTGTTTGCACTTGATACGATCCTTCAAAACGAAAGTTTTAATCGTCCTCAACAATTTTAATTGCACTCATTGAAAAGAAGCACAACCGCGGAGAGTCAATTAATGGCCGTGCAACTAACGCATGAAAAATTTTAATTGTCCGACAGCCCGGAGAGTCGAGAGCACGATTTGATCGGCTCCGTGACGTCGTCGTCGATGCCGTCGGTCAGCGTGAACGGTGTATGCATCCGGACCGACAGATCCACGTCGCCGTTGCTGGAGTTGGCGAGCGTCGAAGAGAGTCACAGCGAGGAGATCATCGTGCCGATCATTGAGGCGCTCAACAGGATCATCGAGCTCAAGGGGACCGACGACGAAGAAGAGACCGAAACGATAAGTCGCCTGACCCGCAATCCGAAGTCAGTATTCTTGCATCTTCTGCAAATTCTTATATCTATTATTAGACTTCAGATCAACTCACTTTGTTTATTCAGTTGTTGCCGCTAATATTCAGGGATTTTACAAATTTCTTCATTAAAAAGTAAGATGCCTGTTGTAGATAAAAACTCATCTATTGATTTGACATTGTGCTTTCTGAAAGATTGCGAGAAAATTAATCTCTCTGATGGGTGCTTAAAAAATTTTTTATTCAAATTTATAATTTTAAATGAATATCAATTTTTTAAATAAGAAAATTAACAATCCGATTTATCAAAATTATTTATTTTAATGTTAAACAATACGTTTGTTAAGGTTAGCTTATAGATTTCACTTCTAACGTAGACGCGTTACAGATTTAGAATAACTTGGAACAATTGAACTTATTTGCATTTAAATCTTATATTTATTAAAAAAAAGAAATTAAATCTAGCTATTACTTATAAATTTTTTTAGAATATAAATATTTAGAATTTATATTTTACAGGAGAATATATATCAACGAGAATTTATAATTCTCCTTAGCGTAGAATTTACTTTATTTTCTTCTAGTTATGGTTTTTAGAAATTATTATTAAGTCAAATATTTTTTGTTTGCAGACAAAAGTCCATTTTTACGGTGGGAAAATCAAAGGATTGGCATAACTTTTTAGTGGATGCTAAGAAGTCACATGCCCTAGCGTTAACAAAAACCAAGAAAAACTTGCAACTCGAGATCAGTGAGTTTGCGAAGGGCGATGGTCCGCATTGCGATTTGATAAAAACGAAGAATCCCGATCACTCGAAACCTATTATCGACGTCACGGCCGAAATGAAAACGCTCAAGTCCGAATTCAAAGAGTATACCTGTCCAAAAGATGAACCCAAAATCGAGAACCTTGACATGAAATACGTAACGATTAGACCGTCCGAAAAGACATATCTGGTGAATCAAGTAGTATCGAGTACTGCCGATAAATCAGATTTCGGTAGCCCCAAGTTCGGGGATGATATAAGAATATTCGAAACCTCTTATCAGAATACACCTGTAAATCATCCTAAAAATGTTCCTCGTCGCAAGCTATCAGTGTACCATCGGTCCTTTGACATTGAAAGTGTACAGACACCCGATAGTATGCCACATTGGTGTAATGAAAAACGACGTTCAGTGAGTACACCCGACGTACAGGAAAGTGATTTCTCCAATTTACGCACTAAGACTTTCGAAGCGCCCTTGACAAAGGACCAATTGCTTAATACGTATCGATGCGCCAACAACAGCGATTCATCCATCAGTCCATCGCCGAAGAAACCCCATGTCCCAATGGAGGAGTTCGAGGATATGTCACTTGTGGAGCCAGTAGAGCCGGCGAAGCCAATCAGAAAGTCAGTAATCCTTGCACCCACCAAGTTCAAGTTACCCGATTCAACGGTCAGTCACAGTCCAGAAGTTAGAAAAATAAAATCTGATTCTACCGCTCTTCCTTTAAAGGAATTATCACCTGAGCAAATGTTTGGAAGTGATGATCCTCAGCAGTCGAGAATTTTGAGTTCGTCGTCAAATTTGAAAGAAAAGAAGAATGAGGAACAAAAGAACATGGTTACGTTCACTGTAGACTCAAACAATGTAGGCGGTACCGTAGCATCAACAATGCTATCAAATACTACGGCAGTAGATATGGATTGCTCCAGCGGCTCTGATAATGTGTTTTTATTGTTAGAAAGGAACGACAAAACGTACACGAAAGAAAAAAAAAGTAAGTTAAAACATTTTTTTATTAACTAAGTGAAAATCAATTTCAGATCGAGAACACTATAATTAAAAATTAAAATTATCTTATCAGTCATTTTTTTATATTTAAGACTAATTAACTTCCACTCAGGAATTATTTGATACGAAAGAGAAAGAAAAATCTATAAATAAAGTTAGAAAAAATAAAAATCCCCGTTTCTGCGTGTGTCGCGCAGGCGCAGGTGTGGAGGAGGCTGAGAGACGACCCGGCGCTACCGGTGCACCGAACGCGGCGGCCACGGTAGCGGCGACGTCAGTAGCAGCAGCAGCCGCGGTGGTGGAGACTGTCAGTAACGCCGGAGGCACTGGCGTCTCGGACCCGGCAGTCGGGCGCGCGATGTCCAGCGGCGAGGACAGCTCGGCCGAGAGCGAGTGCAACTCGGGCACTACCGCGAAGACGTCTGTTGTTCAGAGCGCGAAACCGGCCGAGGAGTGCGCCGCCAAGTCCGACAACCACTGCTTCGAAGCCAAGCTTTCGCTCTGCGATGACAATGACCGGCCTGCAGAAAAGAAAGTCCAGGTGACTGTTTGTAAAAATTTATTGTATTTTGGTATTGGGTAATCAACATTTTATTTTATAAACATCTAACTTTTAGCCTTCTTTATTAGGTTTGTACTGAAAATAGGTAAATGAGATTTAGAGTTTCTAAAATGTGAATGCATACAAGTTTGAAGAAAATGTCCTAGTTTACTGGCATTTCACATTTTTCTCAGCTTAAAAATAAAATAACGAATGGATGCTAACCGAATTAAGTTTTTATGAGATCGCGACAAATTTAGAGATTGACATGAAAGGTTGAAATCACTTAAAATTAACATGTACAATCGTTCAAAAGATAAATGCCATTTACTATATTACATTTATGTAAGTTAAATCTTAATTTTATAATAACAA
This sequence comes from Eurytoma adleriae, assembly GCA_900480045.1. NCBI lineage: Eukaryota > Metazoa > Arthropoda > Insecta > Hymenoptera > Eurytomidae > Eurytoma > Eurytoma adleriae. Next base: position 37,413 of record UXGC01000409.1, read on the forward strand.
GGCTAGTATAGAGTTCCATAAATTAATGTTGCATGCTACGAACAGTCCAGAATACAATTTTTTAGTGTGCACGCTACATAAGCAAAAATAATACTTTTTAAATTCACTTTTACGTAATAATAAAGTCGAGTAATAAGATGATTAGATTGGAATATCTTGAAAAACATTTTGACAGATCCAGATTCAAAGGCTAATAAAAAATATTTAAAAGAACATTTGTGAATACTTAATATTTTATTTTAATCAGTATAATTGTTGAGTTTCTTTTTTTGAATATTCATGTTATAAGAAAGCTTATTTTAACTATGAATATCGCTAGTGTACAGACCTGTTAATCAACATTATTTACTGAATACTTAATTTTGTAACGATAGATTTCTTGATTTTACTTTAAATTGATCAAATTATACATCAATCGAGTTGAGATAAATTTGAAAGCGAAGCTAAAAATATTTACTGATCCACACTAAAGAATGGGCGATAAAAATAGAATTGAGTGAATGAAATTACAATCCGTGTAAATTTATCAACGTGTATGGTACCTTTTCTTTTAAAAATGTAGTCTTCGTAAGGTGTATGATAATAATTATATATAATTATATTCAAAGTAATTGCGCTACATGTGCAATTATTCTATTTGGTATTCAGTGGATATTAGTCAAAGTCATTAAGGAACTTGAGAATCTATCTATTATATTTTAATATTATCAACGCTGACATCGTTCATAATATATGACGGTAACAAAACTGAGACCACGTTCGAATTTTTTTGAAAAACAAATAAATTTATTTCAAATTATTTTTAGAAAATTACAATTGATTTTTTGAAGTTGAAAAAATGATTTGAAAAGTAAACCAAATGTACGCGTTGTCAACGTCACACTTTATTTAGCATTTAAAAAATTTTTGAGTCATTTGAAGGCGTGATATTGGATTTTCAAAAGATAAACAAGGCCCATTAAACATTATTTCCACGAGTAAGTGAAATTTCACGAGAAGTAAAAATCATACGTGAAAGCAATAAAACAAGAAGAATCGGTAGAAAAATGAAATATAGTTGAATGATTTGTCAAGATTTCTCTTATAAAAGAGTAAAGACACAGGAAACGATTGGCAGGGGGCGTGACAACCTCGAAAATTTCATATATTATTCCGCACTTTTAAAGATGTCTGCACGAGACGACTGGGCATTACATAATAGTGAGCGCCTGAAAAAAAGCGTATCGGGCTTTATCGAAGCGAAGAAAGGCGCGCGCGGCCGTGAAAACAAAAGGCCTAGCGGTGCGATGGCAGAATCGACTCCCCGAAGGATGCAACGGCTCGCTCAATCAGTCTCTAATTATGGCGGAATCCTCGGAGTACGCCAAACAGATTGCATCGACGGGCACGCCCCGATGCATCTTCGCGAGCAATTGCTCTGATCAGTTGGGAGGGCCGTCGAAGCGCCGCTTCGTTATTTAAGCGATTGGCCAACTATTGCGAGAGACGCGCGCTCTCGGGTGCTCTCGGGTGCTTTTGGAAGCCGACGGACGCGGAGCGCTCGGTTTAATCTGCCGCCGAGAGCCGACCTTCGGCTGGGTGGCGCTCGCCCGGCGATTATCTTGCGTGACGCGACTTTGCCTGTCTTACGCACTCGCTTTTAACCGATTTTTTCCCATTTTTTACATGCACTTCCGGATTATCGCTCCTTTTCAAGGTTTCATACTTGAAACTTTCAATTTTGAGCTTTCATCGTGTTCACTGCAAAAATATCATTTCCATATTTCGCCTACTTTTTACTATCTTTTTTTATTTTTATCCGCTTCGATTAATTTTAACATTTTTATTTCAGAGCTTTATCGTATTAATTAATGAGGCAAACATTAATTAGTATTTGTATCAGCGAATAATGTCCCTATTTTTGACTTTGGCTTCATCAAATTATATAATAAAATTATTCAAAATTCAAATTTTATTTTGAAGAAAAATGTAATTTTATAATGATAAAAATAGTTTAAAATCAATGAAGCTTACGAAAGTGTCAAATTGCGGAAATTTAAGAGTGACATACTGCATACAAACTCCACACAGTCAAATTGTGATATAATAAGATAATTGGAAGACGTAGAAGTAGGTCGTGAAGAATCGGATCTTACACTTAAAACAAGCTAAAGGAATAGACTAGACTATTTAAATTTGAGGGTTAATGTCAAACTATAATTTTTTAGAAATTTATTATAAATTGTGCGTTTGAATAGAAATAGTGCAAATGAAGTTAGATAGACTGACCGAATGTAATTTAATTTAATTTATCTTGTAATACATGAAATAGAAATTTAATTATTTGTTTATTTATTTATCAACGGGATTGCATCCCTGTTAGAGAATACAAGGAACGCGAAAAAATGAAGTCATAAATAATTCTTGCAATTATGTTAAAGGTTATACAAAAATTTAAAAAATAAGAAAAAGAGATTTCTTAAAGTTGCAAACAAAATCCGTCTACCCGAAGGTGCAAAAAAAGCCACAGAAATCAAAAGTTAACGTCGCCATTCATTCATTCTTTCACGCTATTTGCTGCAGCCCGAGCGTGGCTGTAAAAAAAGAAAAAAATGCTCTATAGAGAAACTGTTCACTTTCCGCAAGCTTATAAATTCGCCTCGCTTCCTTTCCCCTACTTGCACGAGCTTGCACCTCTTGGTCATCTGCACGTGCACTCTTGTGGTCATTATACATTGGCTCGCGGTTCATAAGATCCTCCGTGAACCCGAATCGAGATAACAACATTTTTTCCAACCACGCGAACTTGCTTATTTATCGATTGCTCCTACTTTTTATTACTTTTGCATGATCATCACGTGCAAGACGGTACTCATTGAGGATTTTTGTTGGTCGTTCACTCGAAAAAATTTATCTTAAGAAAGTCGTTAACATAAATTCATTCGATTTTTTTTTATAAGGAATTTCGTAATATAACATATCGCGCGCTCATTTGTAAATGCATAATCTCAATCAAATAAATTAGTTTTGCGCTATAATGAGTATGCAGCTCAAACTTATTAACCTTAACTTAATCAACCTTACGTCTTAATTGATATTAGAATAAAATTTGTTTCTGTAATAATTATTATCGAAGAAAAATTAAATTTTCTAGTTTGAGAAAAAATTTATCATTTCATTTGATGGTCACGTATGGTACGAATGTTGATTCAACTTTTTATTTGAAATCAACATTTTTAAGTATTCTTAAATGATTTTTAATTACGAAACGATTTAAATTTAATTGAGAAGCATTTTAATTCAATAATTTTTTTGGAGATTTAAGTAATCTTCAAGTTTATTTAAGTAGTCTCTCTTTTTTTCAAATTTAAAAGTTGATGATACATACAGCTCGAAATTAGAGAGTTCAAATTGTTTTCACCCTTTGCGTGCAAATACGTCCAGATTATCCTGAGATCTCGCGACTGCCCGATATAAAGCAAAAAATAATATTTGCTTTGAACTGGGACTCGACGCCGTTCAAGATATTATTATTAGTGCGAAAAGTCGGCGCAGCCTCGAAGTGATATATGTATAATTGAAGGTGAAGATGTCGAAATTTTACGAACGATGGATCAGTATCTGGAAATGCGAGAGGAAAAGAGAGTATTTTTCGAGAGATTAACCTTGTAGTAACATGGCTGATTATACCAGCAATTGCTGTATTTTGTTAACAGTACATTACGATTTTTATACTTGAATAATTTAGGCCTTCAATGTTCATTTCTAGTTATTGTGTATTGAATCTTATAATAGTCTTAACTCAGCATATCCAAAAATATCATGCTATAAAGAAAGTAGTAATTATGTTAAAAAATTAACACATTATAATCCTTTTAATTTATGTTTAAATCTGGCAAAAAGTCAAAAAATAAAAACGCAGTTACTCATTTTGAAAATATACTTACTTCAAATAAATTGATAAAGTACCTTATGGAAGTTTATGGATCCCACTTTGTTGTCAAAATAGAACCGAAATAAATATCAAGTAGAAATAAACATACTCATTGATAGCAACATCTGATTCTTTAGAAATTGCTCTAAATTCACAGTACGAAAAAAAAGATAATTTATTTTATGAACTAGTTTTAAAATTTCTATTTCTAAGTAGTGTTTATTTTTTAGCTCATTAAAAGTGTATCAATTAAATGGCTTAAATGTTTTCTTTATCTCATTAATTTAATTTCGGCCGAGATAAGATGTCGCACTCCATCCGTTATTGTTTGCCTCTTTCCGGCGAGAAGTCTAAAAAGGAGTTAATTGAGACTCAGCGCACAAACGAGCACTTATAAGGGCAGTGGTTTTCACAAGGTGTGAATTCATTAGCGTCAAACGACCTGCAAAATAGTCGCGCCGTAGAGTTATCTTTTCCTCATTAACTCTCGTAAAGTGCCAACGATTTCCTCGGCGAACCAGAGCTTTCCGTAAACTGATTACAAAAAAAGTCTTGTTTTTCACATGTAAATTTTCAATCTACTCTGCCGATACTACGCAATATTACCTTTTTATTTATTGCGAGTCACGCATTTAATGTCTGCGTTATTCGACTGTTATCGCGAGTAGAACATGAACTACATCATACATCTTTTATTTCACTTGAATTTAATCATGTCAAAGAATGACTATATCTACTTTCTTAATTTTAGATTCCCCCGATGGTGAACGAAGAGAAAGAAAGCAGTCGCCAAAAAGTGGTGCCGAATACGTCATCCCAAGAAGTTCTGAAGGACGATGATAGCCCAAAAGCTTTCCCGAGCTGGACCGACGAGAAACTCCAAGAATCCGGTATCGCTAGTTTCCCAGACGTCGATTCCGAAATAAAGTGAGATTTTCAGAACGTTTTAGCATTAGTCCGAGAATCCATTTTTATTTTTTTTATAATATATTTTCTAAACAAATAGAGTTGGCAGCGAGGAATTTTAAAAATCTTGGGAAAAAATACTGGCCACGCTATTTAGCTCGATTTACATTACTAATGTTTTTCTTTGGCGCAGCGAGCTTCTTTGCGTTTTTTTCTCTTTCTGTCCGAGTACTGGCGCGTTTTCACACGCGGAAATCCGAAAGCGCCGCTATTTCTAAAAAGACATCAAGTGTCAAGGTGCTCCGCGACGCGTGACAAACTTCCCCTGCTCTTCACGAGGCTTGCGGCCGATATTTTTGGTTCTTTCATCTTTTTATGACTGTCCTATTTATCGTTCACTTGGCAATGTTAAATTCCTTTTCGATATCTTTTTATTAAAACTTCCTCGTTCGATGTGTATTTTGGTATTGATACTTATTGACATTTTTTCTATTGTTTCGAAACTTTGCTTTATAGCACGTATTTATACTTTTATATTTCCATTTAATAATTAAGATGATATTTTTATTATAATAAAAAATAGAGAATGTGCAGCAGTTGAAAATCAAAATATAATTCTTTTAATACTACCACAAATCATTTGGCTGGAAATTCATCTCTAGGACGTTCAATCTAAGCAAAATAAACGAAATGAAATTCGCACTTGATTAAATAATTTGACTAATTAAATCCAGAAGAACACATACATTTTTAAATTAACTATTTCGACTATACATCCGAATATTTATATGTAATATATATTATTATTATTATTTGTTTTAGTGAGACTTTACCTGAGGAGGAACTGAAGGTAATAATACTTAAATACTATAACAAGAATAAAATAATTTAATTATAGTATGGTAAATTTCATTTATTTATGATAAATCCATTTTTTGTGTTGCTTGCATCTTTTGGAAAAGGTACATTTTTAAATTCTTGCTAATTAAAAAGTTAATAGTAAAAATGTATTAAAATATTTTCCTATAAAGAATACCAAATTTTATGTAATATAAAACGGGGAAAAATTGTTTTTTTTTATTAGTAGACTATTGAACAATATTCTTTTAAAGTTATACTTATTGATTGTAGATAATGTTACTATTTAACATATAAAACTAGATTTCTACTTCTATACTTGTTTCAATGGACTATTTGCTCAATAATTAATGTCATTTATATTGCAGAAGAAATATACAGCTTTTTCTGTCGGACTGAGTACAGACAGGATGACTCTTTCCAAGCGTATGACTTTATCTCGCCGACATCGTGACCAAGCCGAGAAAAACTTTACTAATGAAGTTGTTAAAATGCAGCAAGATATAAAAGTACGTAGAAACTTTTAAATTTTAATTAAGTAAATGAAAAACATAATAAAACATTGTTGTTGATTCTAATACATATTGTTTTTATATAAAAAACAATGAAAATATTCCAAAGTATGAATTAGATGAAAGAAATAATTGCTGAAAAAATTTGTTAACAATTGATTTTTTGAAAAGCGTCAGTTTTTATAAAAATAAAAGCTTACTGTGCTATTATCTTCAGCTCCATTCGGCGGGATGTATTTTCATACTTACAGTAACAACATGCAAAAATAAAACTGCACGGTTCATTGTTAAAAGTTTCGAAGGATAACATAAATTTTAGACAATGTTGCGTAACTTTCTACACAACAATATTTTATTTACTAAATCAGCTGTATTGTTAGTTGTGTTGAGAATACTTAAAATATTTCGTACTATTCGAATTTCGAAAATGTAATGTGAGTCGAAACAGGAGCTGGCGCCTCTGTGCGTCGATAGCGAGTCGGTGGAGCGGGTGGAACGGGTGAAGCTGCAGTTGGAGATGGTAGCGAGGTGCACCCACCGGATATCGTGCGACGCTGAAACCCTCGGTGCTGTGCACCAAGAGCGCCGGGTCTCTCGGGCGGTACTGTTGGCCGATAAGTACCTCCAGACGCTGCGTCATAAGTGCGAAAAGCTTGCCGCTGAGCTCGCAGAGACCAAGTACGCGAGAGTCTCTAAGTCATGTTCTTCTCGGAGCTCGATTTTTTCCTTTTGGTCCTTTTACACTACTTTAGTCCTTTAGCGTTAAATTTTTTTCCAGAGATCCTAAACCAATGACGTTTCTTCTACGTGCTATTTCCATGAGTTTTTACAAATTAACAATGGCATTCTTCTAAAGTTGTAATCCTTCTTTCCAATAATAATCTTGCCCGAGAAAGAGTGTAATTTGAAATTGATAAGCAAAGTTAAAACTAATATAAATTTTAGGAAAATCCTTGCGGAGAACAACATAGTGCTCGAAGAAAACTTAAGTGAGATGGGCGACGATGTTCCGAGGGTTCGGTATCGCGCAGTACCCAACAATAATCGTACGATGGTTCGAAAATGCAAAAAGAAACTTGTTCGCTGCTTGAGCTGCTTCCGATCGTCATCATCATCATCATCATTTCATCACTTCATCATTTTATTCGCTTATTTATATCACACTCTCTTAATTTAGTAAGGCGATCCGATCTTCTGCGGTATGATTGAAGGAATTTATTGCATATTCAGTTTAACAAAATGGTTTTATTTTCATGTCAAAAGATCTTAATAACTAGGCTAACCAAACGGTATTTTATCTTTTTAGAAATGATTCCTCTGTTATAAGGATTGTGTGATAGTTATTTTACTTTTTGATAAAGAATAATTTTAGTGAATAAGAATATATGTAACTATTTAGCAAAACTCGAAATTCTTATTCACAAATAATTGTGTGGAAAAATTTAAAAATTTTAACTATTAAAGCATAAGATTGAAATATGAAGCTGGTAACATCGTAGTGCATCTAATATTAATTTCATGCATCTTGGAAAATGTAGCTGTGATACTAGAGCGTAGCTATAAATTATCTATGTTAAAAAACAGCCTATGAAAAAGTAGAAGAGAAAATCGATGATCCTTACATAACTAAATTGCATGGTTAAGGTCTCACTCGCAGTCGCAGCGACAGTTCACGCTTCGCACTTGCTTCTTATATTTTGATAAAACACGTATTTAAAAAAAATGTTTTACTCAGACTTTTCGCACTTGCGTTACACGATACCGTTACGTTTGATTTTGTTTTATTTTTTAGATGGCTAGAAGACGAGCTAGCATAGCGACAATATCGCGGCCACTGTTGGGCAGCAACCAAGACATTTCAAAGGCAACGAGAATACCAAATTTCTTTTTTTCATTTCATAGCTTCTTCAGATACGCTTCTCTTGCGCATTTTTAGGACAATCGCGATGTATCCTGTCGCTTTATTTCCGACTGTGGTGGAAGGAAAATTCGTGATTCGCTTGCTTTTACAGGTTTTGCAGCTTTGGCGAATTCCATGCATGAGCACATCCTACATCAGAAAAAGCCCTATTTTATTAGATTTGATTTTTAATGACTTAATAATGCATGATTTTAGTATAAGGTTTTCGTTATTTATACTACAAATACTTAGACGAAGTAGCTCCTTTTGATAGTCTGTGTGCTTCTTGGTATCTCGGATCTTTTACTTTATCCATCTTTTAATCGTTGACTTTATTTTAGGAGCTTCCAAGACAGAGAAACTCCGTTTCTGGGAGAGTTCCAGGGTTGCGAAGGCCTTCCTTATGCTTCGAAAACCCCAAATGGGAAATGGAGAAGTTAGATCGAACAGAGTAAGTTTAATGATTTTTTAACAAAGTATTTCTGCTTAATTAGAAAATTAGAAAAAGTACATTGAAATTTGTATTGTTTTATAACCTGCAGTAGCTCAAGTAGTATAGCGGAATTACGCGATATCTTCGAGCAGGCTGAGTCGAGGCGACATTCCCGAGAAGAAAACAATAATTTAATACGCACGTCTATAAATAATCTTTCTACACTTGCTAGCGATCACACGGAAGAGATAGACGTTTGGTCCAATTCGCGAGATGACATGGTTCCTGAAATACCCAACGATGAAGAAAATTTTAACGAAGTACATTAGTAAGCACTACCATTTTTTTCCATTTTTTTAATACTTACTTTATTACTTTAAATGTTTCAAATTTATTGGTGATTAAAATTCTTTTCAATATTTCAGTCATGGGCATCCCGCAGTCTGTTGGATTGTAAACAGATATACAACCTGGAAATCTATGATTTGGGTCATTTTTATAGCTTTTTTACTAGGATTTTTCATGAACCGTGTAGTGTCCTCTGGTAGACGCAATGGACCGCCAATGTCGTGGTGGTCTTTTGAAGAACTGCTTAATCAATATACGGAAATCGAAAATAATAAGAATTCATTTCCAAAGCCTATCTGAAGTCTAAGCGTCTGTTTACAGCCGATTTTAACTTTAGGACAACTATTTGTTATAAGTATTTTTAAAGTACGTTTATTTTTATAGAAGCCAATTTTTTTTAAGTAGTCATTGTATTTCATTTGTACCTGTATTTATGAATTTTTTGTGTTGTTATAAATTATGTATATGATTAAGGTAGTACTGAAAGATATCGTGCGAGATCTCAGGTGGTGAAAAATAAAAAACAATATACGTAAGCTCTAAATAGTATCGAAAATGTAATTTTTATTTAGTGTACTACATCACGTCTTTCTAGGAAGAAATACGTTCTTAAAACGTCTCTGTCGTCTTCCATAAACCTGTAAATGACAGTTAATGATTATCGTATCCTGCTTTGCGTGCTTGAAAACATTTCAAAGCCGGCGATCTGTAAATAAATTTACGTAATGCTGTCCGCGAATTTAAATAAAAGTTAATTCTTTTCAATTTTATTGTCAACTACATATTATGTAATCGATATTCAACATTTATCTCATTTTATCGTCTTGGATAGCTCTACTATCCTCTCATTGAACCTCATAAAATTTTAAGAAATAAACTCAAGAATTATTAAACTATAACTATAAGACTTAATTTATTTTCCTTACTCTTACAAACTATTATTCTAATGATAAGCTTATAATTCTAAACTATGAGTTTTCATTATTTCGATATGTATAGTAATTTTTATTCATGATGCTCCATGATTCTCTAAAAAATTCAAACGATCGCGGGTGTTTCATTATTTACCGGAAGTACTTGGCTGTATATAATTTCTGTTTACGAACTGTAGGAGGCGCAAGATTCTTTCTTCCGTGATCAAAATCATAGGAAAGAAGTAAAGTAAGTAGCTCCGACTTTATAAGTAATAATTTTGTATAAAATGATTATCAAATGTTCATGAGTTTACTTAAAAATGTAGCTTTTCTTTATTCTATAAAAAATATGGTTATTTTTTATCGTAGTTATGGTTTCTTCTTTAATTAACGAAATGCCACGTGTGAGTTGAATTTTAGGTTAGCTTAACAAGAAATTAATGTTACAAACGCAACTACAGACTAAGCAAATGATTATTTAACGAAAATTTAGCAAAATATTGACTATTATTACATTATGCATAAATGTTACTTAATGTTCGATTATAAATTTCAGCATGGCGGACTCTGCTCCAGCCGCTCGTGGAGGATTCCGTGGAGGTTTTGGTTCTCGCGGTGGTGACCGTGGTGGACCTCGCGGTCGTGGTGGACGTGGCCGTGGACGTGGTCGCGGTCGTGGCCGTGGCAAAGAAGATGCGAAGGAATGGATCCCTGTAACCAAACTTGGTCGCCTTGTCAGAGATGGCAAAATTAAGAACCTTGAAGAGATCTACCTCTTCTCTCTGCCAATCAAGGAGTTTGAAATCATTGACTTCTTTATTGGCTCCTCTCTAAAGGATGAGGTACTTAAGATCATGCCCGTCCAAAAGCAGACTCGTGCTGGACAGCGAACTCGCTTCAAGGTAATTATATTAACAAATTTTATATATTAAATATTTACATTTTACCAGAAACAATAATATTGAGAAATAATTTAGTAATATTATAAAATATTTATTAGATATTGTCAAAGATCAACATAAATGTTCTCAAATTTTACAGGCATTTGTTGCCATCGGTGATAGCAATGGACACATTGGTCTGGGAGTCAAGTGTTCTAAAGAAGTAGCCACAGCTATTCGAGGAGCTATTATCTTGGCAAAGCTGTCAGTAGTTCCAGTTCGTCGTGGATATTGGGGTAACAAGATCGGCAAACCTCACACTGTGCCCTGCAAAGTAACTGGCAAATGTGGGTCTGTGCAAGTACGCCTCATTCCTGCCCCAAGAGGAACTGGTATTGTATCGGCTCCAGTTCCTAAGAAGCTACTTCAGATGGCTGGTATTGAAGATTGTTACACGTCTGCTAGAGGATCAACCTGCACATTGGGTAACTTCGCAAAGGCCACTTATGCTGCCATTGCTAAGACCTATGCCTATCTTACACCTGATCTCTGGAAGGAAATGGCTCTGTCCAAAACTCCTTATCAGGAATTCGCTGACCATCTGTCAAAGAATCACAGACCGGTAGCTGGTTCAAGACCTGCTGAAGTTATCTAAGTATGACAAATCTTTGAGAAATAAAGATCCTCCATGAAAATTTTATTTACATTGTTGTTATTAAACCTTCCTAAACCTACTTTTAGATATAAAGATTATTTATTAACTTTAAAATTTATTTTAATATTTTAATACTAAAAACTCCTATGAATGCAAGTTAATTAAAATTTAAATTTTGGAGTATCAATAAATACTAAACTCTAAAGAGTAAAATCTGGAATTCTGTTTAACAAAATGAAAACGGCAATTTTATTCTTTTAAAAGGATAAAACACATGTTTTATCATTTTTATAATAAAATATAGGAACTTTACACTTTATACAGATTTATTTGTTGATCTTACTCTTTTGGAAAAGATTAAAGTGAACGTTTTTAACTTTATAAAGATTAAAATGTATCTTCAAAAAGTTGAAAACGTTCACTTTAATCTTTTTTTTAATTTTTTGCATGGTACAGTAACCACATTATCAAAATCAACTAGTAATCAAAAAGAGATCACGAATAAAAAAAGTTATTTATTTAAAAAAATTATATTATTATATACACATTATAATACATAATAAAAATTAAAAAAACAGTTTTAACTTATATCCATCTTGCTGTTACTCTTATAGCAATCCATAGCTTTTTCAAATGTTTCTATTGTGTGGTCACAAACTTTTGAAAGGTCTTCAAGACCCCTACGTAAAATATCTACTGCTCTTCCTTTTTTAGCTTGAATTCTAAAATGCATTTTGGACTCTGCTGGATGTGGTACAGTGTAACCACAAAATTCAACATCAGGGCTGAAAATATTTAATTGTATATTGTTACAAATCATATTAATATGCGATATTATTTTTATATTCAATAAAGCAAATTTACTAGGAGAGATTCTCACCTCCAGGTCACAGATTTGTCTGAAATTTACACACAAGCTTCCTTTCACCTTCGATCAAAAGTATTCACAATCCCAGGGTCTGATAGTTCTTGTACAGAGACCTCGACACGTGGATTATATGAGAATGGTGTAGAGGTCTCTGTACAAGTAAGAAAGGCCTACGGAGTCAAACTACAGGTATCAAACTTTATATTAGGCTCAATTAAACACCATATAAAGTTTTTAAGAGATTTAAAGTTTTGTAGGTGTCACATACCCTCTCCTGGTCTGATCAGTTTGAACAACGAACAAAGCACCAGATCTTTTGCATCGCTTCGCTCAAAATGACCATTGGACCCTGGAATTGTGAGTACTTTTGGTCGAAGGTAAAAGGAAGCTTGTGTGAAATTTCTGACAAATCTGTGACCTAGAGGTGAGAACCTCTCCTAGTTACATTATAAACAAATATTAACTTACTAGTGGGCTATAATGGACCGTAAAACATTTCCTAAAGTATGACCTTCATCTTGAAATACAAATGTTCTCGACTTTTCATTGCTGTCGTTATCTCCAGCAAGCTAAAATAATAAAGTAAATTCAACATTAAGCAAAAAAAACACTACTAAACTTTTAAAATAATAGGTTATAGTAATTGTACTTCTGCTAAGCGTCCCATTATGGATTCTCAACTCTTAATAGAAATTAATTCTTAATAAAGTAGAGTATTAACTATTACTTTATTATGATCAATTTAAAATTTTACATAAATATCTTTTTTAATGTCTTTTATATATCCCACGTGTGCATTGATCATTTGACAGTGTTGACTATTTTGTATTTACAGTCGTGCAGATATGTTGCCATGTTGGTAACACATTTTCTTATGATGCTGTTGGTAACAATGATTTTGATTTTATATGGGCTATTTAAAAAGAAAATAATTTTTAAATTTTAATTTGACTTAAACGAAGGCTGCATATATATACATATATATGTATATGAAAAATTACATAACTAAATTTAAATTACAAAAGAGAAAGTGGGTAATCTGTATTAATAATAAAACACATTGAGCTTTTATTACATGAAAGTAATATTTTTTATTAAGATATTTTATCAATAATTTATGCTTATGCAAAGTAAAGAAACACTTTTTAAAATTGACTACAATGTAGGAAAAGGTAAAAATAACGAAACTTTTTTAAAAAAGTACCTCAACACATGACTTTTATTAAGATATACATATGCTGCTTAATTGTTTTTGTAATGGTAATTGTAATAATTATTCTATGTATCATTCGTATCAGTTTTTGTTTTTTTACCTCCAAGTATTTTTTTTAGTTAAGATTCATATGATATTTATTTGCCAACTTCATCCGTCAGCCCTATTATAAAATAGAGACGATATACATATTTACAATTATTTACAGGCAGTGTGCTTATTAAATAACACACGCACGCATTGATTACTTCCGTTTAACTAAAAAAAATTGCACGTTTGGACTTCGATGTTGGTTTTAGGTGGGTTAACACTTTGTTGCCAAAACAAATTTTCTTCTACGTATATATTTCGAATGCCCGCAACGTAATAATAATAATAATAATAATAATAATAATAATAATAATAATAATAAAATAGTAATAATATAATAATAATATTAACTAACTCATTTTATACGAAGTAAACGAATTACATTATGTTAAGAAATATTCTTCACCCCTTCCTGAAAGCACTTGGATTAATCAATTTACATACACGAATCAACAATTTTATTTATTACCAGCTCATAAATCTGATAAAACGTAGAGAAAAGAAAAATGATAATAAAACAATTGATAAAAATAATAGTTACAAAAAGAACGAAGCTCTAATAAATGGCGAATGCGAAATTAATCTTCTACAGTCCCAAAGTAGAGAGAGAAATATTCGCAATGAGAACCAACATCGATCAGTCTTGATATTGGAATTACCTTTAAAATCACTGCATACAGGATTGCAATACATATAAATATAGAAGAATAACATTAACTAAGATTTCGAACTATCTAAACGTTAGAGGCGCCGTAATGCTAACAGCGGCAAATCTGTATATTATTATAGGCCTTTGCGCTTAAGTGTCATTCCACTTAACAAATAAATACAGATTTCGGACACGTTAAATTACGACCCAATTTATTACAATTATTTAATTACTTTATACTCCACTTCGAGGCTAATCATGCGTTCATTTGCATGACATATTTTTTCTTCCACTTCTTGTCTTATTATTTATAAAAAATTCGCTTACGATCATTGACACTTAAAATTCTCCTATTTCTCATTCTCTTTTAGTTATACTCTAGCGAACAGCTCACATTTTTCATACTTCATTATTATCAATTGGCAAATGTTCGCATTATTGCAATTATTATTCCACGTGTAAAAACGCAAGCTTTTACCAAAAAGGGAGTAAAGTCCGCTTACTGCATTTTTTTGTACATAAACAATCCTAACGAAGGTGAGAAATCGATACTCGTTAATTGGCAAATTTATTTTACCACGCAAAAGTACAGTCATGCATCGATCTTCGCTTTGGACCATTTTTGTACAGTTCTACAAAAATTAGGATGAGTTCTTTAAGAGTTCACTTGACTCTTCAGTTTCTTTACGCTTTTTGCATTGAAATGCAACCCACGCATAGGCTTTGCTTGTTTTCGTAAATATATGTAACTTTAGTCCAAATACATGTTAGATACACACACTATACTTTACACATTTGTGCACTGAGTGCCACGACACGTTTATCTTCTTTTATTTTACTTCATAGAATAGCTTTGGTACCTCGTCGTAAGCATGAGAGGAAATCAGGCCATTTAGTATCTTTAGTTTTCTTCTATTTATGAATTTATACATAAAAAATATTGCAGTGTTTATTAAACGCAACAAATACTAAATCACATTTTATTTCTTTTAATTTTTCAAACATGGAATAAGTTCATAAATTCGCACGAGATGAAATAAAATAGCGGAATTCATTTTATTTGACTAAAATACTTTAGTTTATCAGCCGTAAAACTTTTTTCCTATGCATGCTTACAGCGGCCAAAGTGCCAATTCCTTGAATAACAACAACAAACACACGTGGAACATTCAAGTTTTTTCATCAAGTGATTTGTAAATACTAAAAATAACGCATGTTTAAAAACATTACTATCGATTCAAAAATTTCAAGTCTTCTACTGTTACAGTAGATAGCTTAAACCTTACCCTACAAGTTATATTTGCATCTTTTTTTTAAATGAAGTTTTATAATTAAAAATGCAAACGTATACGTTATAATAATTACAAAGTTTCTTTCCTAAAACGATAGTACGTGAATTATTAGGTGGGCAGTTTCAAATTATTAGCTAATATCATTAAATATGCGCGCGAGGAGTCTTGAATTTTTGTACCGATAGCAGTCTAGCGAGCCGTTAGAGGCCTAAGTTAAATGTAAAAATTGAAAAGTATCTCATATTTATCTGATATAACGTAAGATACAAATTAAAAAAAATTCATATTTAACGAAATAACTTTTTTTAAATAACGATCACCATTTATTGAACTCTTTGAGTTATAAAAATAACCAAATAAAAAGTAAAAATCTACTTATTGCTGTAACATGGTAAGCAGTGACTTTTTCGTTTTATATAAATTACATTTGAAATTTCAATATTCATCTACATATATTGAGATTGTATGAAATAACAATTTTTTTTAATGAAATTGTTTACAAGCTGTAGAAAAATTATTGTTACCAATTTAAAATATATAGCATACTAAATTAAATGTTTGTGTACTAGTCTTTCAAATAAAAAACCTTAAAACAAAATTTATGCTTTGCACTATAATCAAGAAAATTCTATACAAATAAGAAATAGAAATTTTTACTTTTACCTAATGCGATTTTTGTTTGGTATTATAAATCTCATTTTACGCAATGTGGAATTTCTTTCAGAAGTAGCTAACATAATTCTTAATGAACAATTTTTACAATTTTAAAAAAACTAATATTTGTCTAAAGAGTTTTACGGCACTTTCACATCGGTTTCGCGAACCAATTTTCCAAACAGTTAAGAACAAATAAAGAATAATTGTAAATCTGAAAAGTGCTTTAATTTAAGGAAGAACAAAAAACAATACATGCTCTCCTTAATTCTCCGTATTTACAGGTTCACGTGCATGGTGAATTCTGACGTGCTTATTATGATTCGACTTTGTGCTACTGGATTTACCGCAAATGTGACAAGAGTAAGGTCTCGCGCCCGAGTGCACTCTCAAGTGTTCTTTTAAATAATACGATCTGTGGAAGGTTTTGTTACATACGTCACATGTATATGCCTTATTTTCCTCGTGTTCCTTGACATGTCGTAGGCAGTTGTACTTTCTAATAAACTGCGCTCCGCAGTAGTTGCATGTATACGGCCTAACGTTTCTGTGAGAATTCATATGAGCTGTATAATCGCTGTGTCTGTAGAACGCGGCGCTGCACTGATTACACTTGAAGGGCTTCGTACTGCGGGCGGCATGGGTCCATTTGTGGAGCTGCAAGTTCCACTTTGTACTAAAAGCTTTGGAACAGACCTGACATTCATAAGGTCTTTCGCCATTATGCACGCGCATATGCACTGCCAGCGATGATCTCAAATAAATGCACTTGCAGATAGGACACTCTACGTTCTCATTCTCCCTCTGTGCATCCGGAACGAATCTTCGATTATGGGCTCTTCGCATATGTCTTGTTAAACTTGCCATGTGTATAAAGCGTTCGTTGCAGTAGGTGCATGCTTTGGGCTTTTCATCGTGTGTTTCTTTGTGCCATGCAAGTTTCTTCTTTGTGTGGAATACTTCTCCGCAATGGCATATGTAATCTTTTAGTTTCTTTTTTATGTTTAGATGGTGGCGATTCTTGTGCTGAGTGAGATTCGAATACCGCCTGAATGTCTCGTTGCATAAATTGCATTTTACAGGGGCGTTACCCGTATGGCCATTGGTATGTTCGTCGAGCTTCTGTTTTGTAAGAAAGGCCTTATCGCACACCGTACACCGGAAAGGCTTAATTCCCAGGTGACGCTTCATGTGGAGCTTGAAATTTTGCTTGCGATAAAAGTATTTACCACATTGACCACACTCTAAAGGATGAATCTTAAGGTGAAGATTAAAATTGGCTACAGAAGTGAACTCTTCATTACAGATTTGACATTTCGCATTTTCGCGAATGCGTTTTGTCGGTTCCGCCACATGCATACGCCTGTGATGAATCTGTAAGGATTTTTCACTGCTGAATCGTTGATTGCAAAGAGAACAAATAACTTCACTAACGGGAAGTAATGGAACTACTTTTACATCACCGTCGGCTTTCATTGCGCTCGAGTGCTGAGGGGGAGGTTGCAACTGATGAAGTAGAGGTTGTTGTTGATGTTGATAAGTTTGTTGCATATGTATACCTCCAGGGACAAAAATCTCTTCAAAAACGTTCGCTCGACCTTCCAGTAGTTTGATATCTTTTAGTTCCGAGGGATGATCCATATTGTCGTTACTACAGCTCGACGGACCGGCCTCTTTATGTACCATCGTGCTATGTACCCGTCGCTCTTTTGGACAATCAAACACTTCTGAGCAGTGCGAGCATTTAAATACACGACGAGTAGGAGTTTTACGATCACGATCAAGGAACAAACTAGAAGTGAAATGTGTTGCTAGAGAGCGGCTGTCAAGCAAAGGACCACCGTTGTTGTCTTCATGATCTGATCCTTCTGATTCTTCCCAGCTTTCGCGTGCCATTAGATCGTACGACGTAGACATGCGCGACGACTCTTGTCCCATATATAGCTGTAAAATAAATTAAAAAATTATTGATATAATGAATGATGCGTGAACATTAATCAGCGTAGCATAGTTAATTTTTAAGTTGTTTACCTGCCAGGCTGATTGTTCAGTGCAACCATTACTTTCCTGCTCCGACAATTCACCTCTGGCTGGCATTGTTTCATCAGCTCTCATATTTACGCTCTTAACTTCCTCATCATTTCCAGCTCCATTTTCGCTACTCGACATTGACTGTTGACTTGTTCCACTTACAGCTTTTTGCGATGATTCGCTAATAAAGGTACTTGGCACGAGTATTTGCAATCCGTCAAATTCGAAAACGTTCATAGGACCCGCATGAGCATCCTCACTTATATTTAACAGCTCCGTCGAGGGTTTCTGAATTACTGATTTACTTGAGCTAGAGTAACTTTTAGAATCTGTACTAGTCGTTGGATCTACGCAATCAGATATGTTCATTAGATGCTGTGAAGCTTCGTTACTAGACATAGGATAAGTTTCATGGCTGATCATTGTAGATTGTTGTTGTTGCTGATGTATAATCGACTGATGATGTTCTAATGGGAATGAAGCGACCGAATAATGTTCAGCCATTAAGTTCTGAGATCGGAAATCAGCAGGCTGTTCTTGCTGCTGATGTTGCAGTTGCATTATTTCCGGAACTACTACGACTTTGCTATCCTCGCCGTTAGAAAGTACCTTTTTCTCTTCATGCTCATCTTCCTCAACCATTTCCTGTGTAGAAGAGGCAAGCATAATGTGCTCTTCTTGTTCCTCTTCCTCCTCTTCTTCTTTGTCATTAGAGTGGCAGCTGACACAACTGTCAGCGTCTGAATCTTCATCTTCTTCTTCATCATCATCATCATCATCATCTTCTTCTTCTTCTTCTTCCATGTTACCATAAGATGAAGTAGATCGAACGGATATTGGTGAACTAGGTACTTTACTTCGTCGAGCCTTTAGAATAGAAACACCTCTTGTATTCGTCGAAATAGACGGATGAGTTGCTGCATCTTCGGCAGTCATACCACTATTTTCTTTCAAGTATGTGTGATGTGGTTCCTCCAGTTCCATGTCTTCGTCATTGTAATTGTCCTTGAGGTAGTCTACTAATGTCGTGGCTTCGAAACCTACTGGATAAGCACAAATATTTTCGTTCGAACGGTCAAAATCAGAACGAATCGAAGCGCGAGATAAAGAGCGATAATGTTTTTTCTTTGAAACAGGTGAGGTAGGGGCTGATTGTGAATACTTATACTGATAAGGAGGAAAAACGATTTTTTGAATCCCCATGTCGCTCTGAACGAAATCCTCCGAGGCAACAGATGACACATCAGTATCTTCATGAGCGACAATAATTTTGCACTCGAGCGGTTCCGGACTTGCTTTACGATATGAAACACTTGTGCTTTCATCTTCCTCTGTAGATTTCTCATTAGTTTCATCCATTGAGATTACATGAATAATTTCTTGAGTTTTTTCCGTTTTTTCTTCTTCGACCTTGTTAGACGTTTCTACATTACTGAAGTCAGATTCCATGTTTACCAGCAGTCGACCCAATTGTTCGATTTCAATTTTATTATTACTGGAAGTTGTAGCTTCGCTAACTAGTGCTTCATCCGGTTCTTGGGCACTTTCAATGACGACTTCTGTACTATCGGACGATTTATTGAGTTCCTCACTACCTTTCGCCTCGTCGCATTGAATTATTTCCATTTCTGTCTTATTCGTAATTTGTTCGTGATCTGAAGTTTCCATATGTTCATCAGTCTCCAACACTTGCACTTCAGTATGTTTGTCATTAACTACCCTATCTGTGTTCCTCACTATTAGCGATTCGATTTCTTCATTGTCTTCAATATCTGGTAGGATCGACTCGATTTTGTCGTCAACATTTTCTTCACAGGTATTGTTGACTAACGTTACCGAATCCTCCCTGCAATTAGTATAATTTTTTTTACAAACGTTATAATTATTTATTACTAGTTAAGAAGTTCTTAGAATTAGAAACTTAAAACAATTATTAATATAATAAATATAAAACAAATATTAGCTTAAAAATTACAAAATTAATTAATGTACCTGTGATAATGTTCAACATGTCGTTGTTCTTGAACACAACTATTTTGAGTTAGTTGCTCTCTATGTTCAATCGCCGTGCAATTGTGTTCATTCTCAGCTGGTGTCGGTTCAGGCGTTGCAGGCAATTCCAAATCGGGAAGTATGCGGTCAGGAATTATTTCCTGAACTATTTGATGTTTAGGTGATTCGATAACCAGTTGTTGCTGTGACTGCTGTGGCTGCTGTTGCGATGCCTGCAACTGATGTTGCGATTGTGTACAGCTGGACGATCGTGGTGGCGATGATGTTGTCGTTTTCGTCTCGTTAACTGCTGTGAGCGTAACATTGCTCGTATTCGTAGCTGGTCTCATACGCGCTGTAACAGCTGGAACCGTCGTTGGTAGAGTTGTCGCCGTTGTAGGCATCATTGTTGGTGCCGAAATCATTTGTACTGTTGGAATTTGCTGTTGATGGTACATTCCATATGGACTATACAACATCTGCATCATTTGACTGGTTTGAGGTGGCTGAGCCTGAGCCATTGCATATTGAGCTGGTATCATCATTGTTCCTAGAATAATTTTGCACATATACATTAATAATAAAATATGTTAATATTGTGGGATTGAAACTTTGAAAAAGAATTTAGTTTAAAATTATTTTAGCGCAGTTACAATTACCATTATTAACAAATTGTTGGTAGCTAAAAGAAGTGAACTGCGGTGGAGGTATCATCGCGTTGATCGGTGGACATTCGAAAATAGGGCCAATTGGATAAGGCGACTGTGCGTGAGGAACATGCGGACTCGGCGAAGTCGTTGACTGTACACTGGAACCCGGACTCGACGTTGGCATCGGTAGCGCGGGTACGGGTGTGGGGGTCGGTGTCGGTGTCGGCGTCGGAGTTGGTGTTGGTATTGAGGTTGTTTGTGGCTGTGGCTGTTGAAGCGTAAAACTTTGGCCAAATAAAGCCGAAGCGCCGCCACCGCTGCTCGCCCGGATAAGCGCCTCGATTACTTGTTCCTTTGGATGCGTATCCAAGTGCTTCTGCAAACTGATGCCTTCACGCAGGTACAGTGTGCAGACTGGGCAGGCCACTGCTCCGCCACTGACACCATTGCTGCTGGCTGTGCCAGCTGACATTGCGCTCACTGTTGAGCTGAGATCCATCGTGTATGATTGTTTGAGTACGAATATACTATGTGCTTGCGTTTGGGTACTCAGAGATTTACCTGAAAAATGACAATGTTAATATTTGCTGATCTGCTGATTTAAAAGTAAGCAATGAATTCCATTTCACAATTTTAATGTTTATATTTTTTTATCTTCTTAGAAAAAGCAGTCAGTAATTTATATTTTGAAATTTTTTGCTTTGAATTATTCAGTGATTGTATATATACCTTAAGACAAAACCAATTTACAGTAATTTATGCATCCATTATGTTTTAACTTGATAGTAATAAAATGTATTCAATGTTTATGTTCACGATTTCCTTTTTAATAAATAGTTAAAAATTAATATTATTCTTATCTGCATTAATACATTTAATTTTCCTGTTATCAAAGTTGTAAATTATTTAGGTTCAGATTTATAGTAATGATTATCAGCATTACATAGTTTTTACACTTTAATAATATAGGTACTAAAAAGTAATTAAATTTGATTATTAATAAAAAAACAATATGGAAATACTATCTTTATCAAAGTCAGAGTCTACTATATAAATTAAGTCACTGCAGCTGATACAAAGATAAAAATTTTACCAGCTACAATGACTTATCAGAGAGCTGAATCTTTTTGTAGCAACAAGAAAGTTAGTTGAATATAGAAAAATGAAATTCCATGAAAATAAAAGAACTTAGAAGGAGGTGAAAACCTACCCTTGGAGGTTTAATAGCGAAATTAAACCTTTGACTGAAATGGTCAAGTTGATAATCTTCAGCAGCTAAGAGGATTGAGATTTTACAGTCCGCTCTTGGAGTCGAAGCTCAGCTGACTTGCCTCTCTTTCTGTCTCCTTGGTGCTAAAGAGTAATCTGTTTCTTGTAAAGAATAAAAGCCACACTGCTAAGTATATCTGTGTGGAGATAGGTAGCTCAGTGGAGGCAGCTCATCGGCCGCCAACGGGCGGCGCGAGAAGACGCTGCTGTCCGGGAGTTGGGGATGGGCGGACGGGCCTCGCGAACGTCGTCGCTGCACTTTCGACGATGATCGGCGGTGCTGCCGTCGCCGCTGCTGCTGCTGCTGCTACTCGCCCAAAAATATCGACGTCCATGACTGCGCTCTCCGTGCTGCTTCGCTTTTCTCTCTCTCTTTCTCTCTCTCTCGCTCTCTCTTGCGCTCGCTCTCGTCCGTCCGCCTCTCGATGTCGGCTTCCTCGGCCGCTCGGCCGCTCGGCGCTCGCGAGCGAGTATGCAGGCGCCGCGTACACGCTGCCTCTCTCGCTCCGATTATCCTCCTCGCCCCTCTCTCACTACCCGGACGAAATGTTCACACACTCGCTACACATGTGTACGCCGAGAGCGACGCATCGAGCTCTCGGCTTTAAATCCGCCATTGGCTCCCCCCTAAGAGCCCACACGCGTGTATTTTTACCGTCGCCTGTACCGTCGGCTGGTACCGTCGGCTGCCTCTGCGCTCGTGTCACTTGGCGGCAGACGCGAAAAGGCAAAAAGAGGATAAGCAAAAGACGGCAAAAAAGAGGCGTGCTCGAAGAGCCTCTTCTCGGTCGGGGCTCGCCTCGAGGAAACCTCGAGCCCTCGGCGTGCCCAAAGGGGTTACAGAGCGCGGCGCCCGTCGTCGCCGTCGCCGAATCGATATCCCCGCGTGAAATCGTCGCTCTCTCACTACGCGCGTACCTACGCTCGTTCGTATCTCGTGTGCCCTGCGTTTCTCCTCCTGTCCCCTCTCCGGCTCTCCCTCTTCTTCAATTTCTCGTCGAGATGTGTGAGCGTGTGTGCGATCCTCGCGACTCTCCTAGGGGAGGGGGAGGCAAGCCTCTTTAAATCGTCTCGCTTCCTCCTTTATTTACAAGTAGTTGGACGCCGTGAGTAGGTAAGACTCGGCTTCTCGGCCGATTGCACAAGCTGTCCAGGCGGCGGGGAGAGGGACACGGCGAGCCTCTCTTCTTTTGCAATCGCGAGGAGAAGGACGACGACGTTGCTGCTGCAGCGCTTCCCTGGATCGCTCGACCCTTTTGCAGGCCGTTGGGACGAGTCGGTGTCGTCGGGCCGTCGCGCACGTGCGGGGGAGGCCTCGTCCTGGCTCTGGCTACTGTTGCGGCCGGGGGGCACCGTCGCATCGGCCAGCCGCGGCCTAGGCAGTTGCAGTCGCGCCAGCACACGGACACACGAGTCACACCCTCACATAGACACAGCGGAACTCGGGCACAGCCACACAGGGGATCCGAGAAGCGAGAAAAACGGCGAGCTCTCGGGGCTCTCTCTTTCTTCCCGGGCCACTCGCGACGCGTATGGCGCACGGGCGCGTACGTGTGCGCGCTGTCCTCGGGGGCCGGGCGGCCGGTATCTCGGCTTCCTGGAGGCGGCCAGAGTTCGGGTGGAGGGCCGAGCCTCTCTCCCCCGCGATGATACGCGCCGAGTGGAAGAGAGATTCCGAGACAGCGCGCGCGCGCGTGCACACACCACACAGCACGACGCGACGTATACCACGTACGGCGCCCGACAGAGGAGAGCCGCCACCGAACCGAGGTCTCGCGCGACCCTGGCGCCACCTTTACAATTTTCTCTTCGATCGTTCGCTCTCTCTCGGACCCGTACAGCTGCTAGCTCATAGGTCGCACTCTTTCGCTGCTTGCACGCTATATCTGCAGTTTCTCTGTGTTTCTCCGGTTTCTTCTACTCCCTCTTTCTCCTTCTCTCTCTCTCTCTCTCTCTCTCTCTTCTCTCTCTCTCTCGCTGCCTGTATACTACATATAGCCCCTTCTACACTGTCGCTGCTTTATTGCGGCTGACTGGCTGCGGACCTGCGGTCCGACTGCTCCGCTGCTTTAAACTCGTGGATATGTGTCATCTACGTATAGCTTCGCTTTGTGAAGTGGCATTTCTTTGCTTCGGAGGTAGGTGTGTACATTCAGGTATTGTCCGCACAAGGGAGCGGATGTTAGGTTTTCCGGACTTGGAGACTGCAGTGCTTTTTTTGCTTCAGAAATTAAGAATGTTGCCAGACGGCGGTTTATTCAACCCTACTTACTGCAATTATCTATCTTATCGTACGCTCTTGCAATCGTCGACGATATAGGCTTTCCAGTGCGCTGAAGCTACACGATCAAAACTGACGGCTAGCGATTACACGAAATAAGTTTCGGCTCTCACTCTGAACAACTTCGATTTTAACTTGCGGTACTTTACGTATTATTTTATTACTATTTAATGCTAGAAATTAGATTTTATTCTGGAATTCCCGAAGAATTTCTACAAATTCGACGAGTTTTTGTTGTAGCATATTTAGTTTTTTTACTATAAGAAGCTTTAGGCTTTAGTGTTTTAATTTTTTGAAAGTAAGAGGATGCAGCCTACAGACCTTTCTTTTTCCTTTCTTACTCCTTTGAAGTACTACTTTTACTTTTTCTTCTGCATGGATCAGAACTTACTGAAGAAAAAATTGAGTTTTATGTATTATATACTTACACTTGGCTGTAACATAACTTAACTTTTTTATATAAATAGCAGCTTAATAAAAGCTGATTAAAATAAAAATATTATTCCCTATATTTTTATATTTTGTTAAAATCTGCTAGTTTTGAAAACGATACTTTATCATACTCCTGATCGCATTCGTTTTCCCCTTCGGCAATTACAGCTATAGCGGTGGCAGGCGGTAGAGGCTCTACTTGGCGGTTCGGCGGCTCGAACAAGGCGGCCTGAAAAAGAGCTGCTTAGCTTGCTTTAGTAGCGGGTGAGAGCGGGCGGGCAGTTATTCCGTTAATTAAATAAATAATAGCAACTGCGCTTTACTCGGCGCACACGTAGTGGAGAAGCGGCATTCTCTTGGCACGTGTATGTGCACCAACGTCCCGTCCTACGTCCCTCCACTGCTCTTTGCGGGCATTACACGCGTCTCTCGTTCTCTCGACTCTCCCGCGGCGTGTTCTCCCTTTCATCGGTTCTTTGCACTCTCCCAAGTCCGACTCTCTCTTTCTCCCTTTTGCTCGTACGGAAGGCCGTCGCACCCTGCGCGCGCGTCCGCAGCGGTACACCGTGTGCCGTGCAGCACACACGCCCCGAGATCCGCTTCTGTATATATTGAACTCATACCAGCGCGAGACTCGCAAAGTCGACAAGTCGTGAGTTGATTTACCGTCTAGCGATGCTAACTCGTAGTGTGAGCGCGTAGGTATACGTATTGGACGAACTTGGGCGTACTAAAGTACCCAGCGACGTTTTTCTCAGCGATCTCCACCTAGGATCTTCACCCGGGGACTCGGGTCTCCGGTATGCGGGTACGAACTCTGGCGCACACAGCTATCCGCAGTTGTACGCGCACTTGCCCGTCGACATGAGCTCGTGAGACAGATCGAAGGGGGGCCATTGCTCGATCCGCCGAGCTCTTATCTCATATCTGTTATCAAGGCTGAAGGGTGCCTAAGCGGGGATGGATAAAAGCAGATGAAAGACGGGGAGCCCACCGAAAAGAGAATTTTATTAATGTTTATTAGATGCGAGTATGAGGACTGGACCGTTATCCTTGATAAGTGGACTCATAAATTCGTAATGAATCTTACCTCTTGGACACTCGTTTATAACAGATCTCGGTATACTCACCTTTTGGCTTTTTCACGGTTGATGATTAAAGAATCTTTCTAATTTTAGCTTTCTTATAGAAAATTATATTCTTCATCACCTATTTGAATATTTCGTCAGAACACATATCATAAATTTTACAATAAATTGTAACAGAAGCTACTTAAGTTATTAAAGAAAATGTAAAAGCTGTAAAAATATACATAAGTTGAAAATTAAGGGAAAGCTGGAGGTATGTTAAGAAAAGGAAACGAGAGCAAGGTTCGATCGAGGAAAAGGAATGGAAAATAATACTTTTTTGCCAGCACACAAAAGTTGGAATTCGGAGGTATATAGTAAGTAGCAGGAGGTAGGGTAGGAGGATTCATCGAGACGGTTGGTGCGTCTGTGTAGGAGCAGGTGTCGAGGCGTCGGTGTAACGACTTGACGAGGGTTGAGGCACGCAACTACAATGCCGTCTATGTCTTTTTTTCCACCTCGAATCCTCCCATCCCTTTGCTAGAAATTTTTTCAGCATTCAAGGATCAGGGAAGAACGAATTCCTTATGCTGGCGTAAATAACTGCTAGTAAATGGAGTCGAAATAAATTTATGTAAAACACTTTTTTAAGTACCTTTGTACTAAATTTATTTTTTTTCTCAATTACAAATCACCTTTGTAATACATAAGTATATAGCACATTTGATATTTTCCAAAATATAACATTTAAATGCAATTGATTTATATTTTAAATATATTCATATTGATCTGCGACAATAAAAATTATTTTTAAAAGTGAAAGACAATTTTTCTTATATATCTAGGAGTATTTGACATTGATTGAAAGAAGTTTTTTCTAGGCACAGTATCACTCTTATTATATAAAAATGCATCGAAGGCCGATACCAGCCGATACTTACAATAAGAATTGTATAAATGCAAATCTCGAAAATACAATTATCACATAATGAAAAAAGATTGTTAAGAAAAAATTTTCAGTTCCTTTCGGCGTGTTTGCAATGTATAAAATTGCACATACATTATAAAATACGAATATTTTGATCTATTCAAATACAAAATTTTGTTCGTAGATCCAGCCTTGCGCGACTTAAAAAAGAGATCATTGTAAAATTAGTTTTACAAAAAGATTGCCTTTTAATAAGAGTACAGTACAAAAACTTCATTAAAAAATTCATCAGTTTGATAAATGCAAAAGTTTCCTTATTTTTACTTATCATTAATAAATGCACATTGATAAATGATTATCTACTGCATAAGTACTTAGGCCAACATAGGACCTAGGTATCTTAAGCTTGTTTCCACAAATAGCGAAAACAAAGAAAAAAGGCATAACTGCGCATTTTAGCGACTTTAGCAATGGTAACACATCAATCACTTTTTTCTTAAATTTGGACTGCTCCAAACTGACTTTTTCTTATCATGTTGCATTTTCCTTGTAGCACCTAATCTTTAAAAAGCTATGTTTGGCAAATTACATTTATAATATTTATATTTAATTTTCCATTGCTTCAAAAATTTTGATATTTTTGTTGTACATTTTGACAAAATTGTATGAATATTTCGTATTGCTTTAGGTACATCTTTTAATAAAAAAACTTCGATTTCATTAATTTATCAATCATTTTCCATATCACAGAAACTTTTATGAAATATTTATACAATATTGACACAATATTAATAGAAAATATAATTAGTAAAAACGGATGAAGCAATAAAAATATGATTACATAAAATAATTTTTTAAAGATTCAGTGACAAGGATTAACTGTTCATTGATTAATATTATTCATTATTCTACCTGGTGATAGTGATTATGAGGCTCCATTTTGTACTGGTGGAAATTTGACAAGGCGCGTCAACATAGATGTAATACAAGGTATCTGTTTTTGTTGATGCATTGTCATATTATCAGGAGTATTTGATTCAAAATCTATTGCAACGCGCTGGCAAACAAAGGTAAGAAGAGTTAATAGGTCATAACGAGTACCATTTTCTTTTAGCTCCAAACAAAGGGCTTGCATGAACCATGAGCCTCTAGTTGTATTTCTCCAGGAATAAAATCCTGGTACTGTAGAATAAGCAATCAAGAAGTCAGCATGTGTAGGAATGCGAAAAGTGACAGTTGGATGTCCATCAGTTTCTGTCCTTTCTTTGAGAGTTATTCCACCATCCAGTCGATCTCCTTGACAAGCTTGTATGAAGAATATCTTGGGTTTTCCAGCAAGCGTTGGGCATCTGTCTGATGTAAAGTAAGACCAAATTGTATCAGCCTTGTACGGAGTGTCATGAGCATACAACAATCCCAGCTCTCCATGGCTGAGTACTGCAACAACTAGGCAGTCATGGTAGGTGTGATCCATCTCAGCCACTATAAAGTAGAAGTGTTAATAAGTTAACTAAACTTGTACTATTTGAAAAAAAATTGAAATATTGAAAAAATTTACCTTTTTCTAAATATTTAGAAATATCTTTGTGAGTTGAATTATGAAAATCTTTTACTTCAAATCCTAGATCTTTTAAAGTATTTGCAAGATTTTCACAGTCAACATTTGTACCACATCGTGGTTTTAAATGGCTAACAGTAAAAAATTCATGGTTGAAAATAATTGCTAAACCACGTTTTCCATGATTCATATTGTAATGGGTAGCATATCGCTCAGTTGGAGCAGTACGAACTTGGTTGATTGGTGCAACGCTGTTCCTAATACAGAAAATGAAAAGAATTAAATTTAACAATTATGAACTGAAAATATTTTATAAAAAGACTAAATAAAATTTCCTGCTGATCGTGTATTACACTAAAAAAGCGCATTAATTGAAGGGCAGAAAAAATGTAAACAGCAGTTAGACTAATCACAGTTGCTCCAGAATAAAGAAGAGCATTGTACCTGATTAATAGCATAGAGCATTTATTGAGACTCATGACAAATAACTTAGGAGCTTGTTAACAGCAAAATGAAACAATTTTAAATGGACATTTACCTGCTACAGCCGAATGCGTCAGCGACGTCAGTGTCACCCATTGTGTGTTACTCACGACCTTTTCCAAGCAACGACTGAAGGAGAAACGATTATTTTTCCCGTATAAGAAGCCGCGTCGAAAAATGGATCTGTCCAAGCTTCACGAAGTAAATCACACGTCTATTTTTGCTATGATTACTCAGCTAATACTTTTTTTCGGCAGCACGTTAAAATGTTTGGTGTAAAAGTCCCTCTCGAGCTGTTGCGCCGTTACGCGTCCCGGACAACGAACTCCAAAATGAACTGATAATATGTAATGTTAGTGACGCTTACAATTTGCTGGAGCGGGATATGGGAACGGGAATTTACGTTGTGCGCATGAGCTAGCTGCAAGCTAGCTGCAGTGAATGCTGCGATGTCGCGGCTCGTACCTGCGGATTTAGAGTCTTGTTGATTTTACGAACACGCGACTAATTTACGCGGGGCCTTCGAATTACCGAACGAGCATTGAAATGCTCTCTCAACACGCGGATTCCGATCCGAATAAGAATAATAAGGAAGATCTCTAAAGTAAAAAGAGTGTAATTTAACTTTAAAATACCAGAGATAACCTCACTAGTCTTTCTCTATATTCTGCTTTCTCTAATACAAGATTATAAGTCCAAGCAAATAGGACCTCCAGTCGACAGTCGGCACCTTAGAGCAATCGGCACTAGACTAGACGGAACTCTGAACTGATGGACCATGGAGGCAAGTGTATTCCATGAGTTTCTAGGTTTCTACTTTTCCAGCAGTGAGTTGTTGCACAATCTCCGGTTGCACTCAGCTATAATTGTGGAGTTGTGGCGCGACATTGGAGCAGAAGTAAGTAATTTTTTGAGTAACAATAATTAATATCGAACGAATACGAATTCTGAGATACCTATCAGTAATAATTGAATATTCTAAGTCGGCGGAAAGCTTTTATTTTATTTTTTCAATAATATACCTTTTACGATAAAAGTATATAAATCTATGTGTCATTTTTATCAATCAAAGAAACATGAAAAGAAGATTAAAATGTATGCTTATTAATAAAGAATCTACTAGTAATATAAGTAACAACAAGAATCTACAATTGTATTTGAAGTAATTCATAAAAATTTGAAGCTTCAGTTATGATTTAAATTCTTTCGCAATTAGTCCAATTTTCCGAAGAATTGTGCTCTAATGATACAGTTGCTCTGCTCATGTCTGCTTCTGTCAATTAATCCATGTGCATCCAAATATTCCAAATATTATTCGAAACACAATGAACGAAAACGTATGGCGCCACCTTCGACGCAAGGTCGCTGGAACGTGTGATCACGTGACCTCGCGATTAATAGTGTGGCAGATTGGCCATGGATTGGATTATTGGAGGCTGTGAGCTGCGTGTGTTGTGTCGCTTTTTTCCGCACTTAGCCAAAATAAGAGTTTGACTGTAGTCAAAAGCAAAAGTCGCAGAGGGAGGGGAGTACCAACTGAAAATTCGGCATTTTGTTTGTGTGCGTGTCATCGTTGGATCACTCCAGGATCCCGGGTCTGCGGGCACAATGACCTATTGTTGCAGCCTCGTTGAGAAACGGAAAGAATCTTGCTAACGAACGCTCAGGAAGCTTTGTCATGTGGAAGTGTCACAAATGCGGCAAGCCCGTTTATTTTGGTACGTAAATAGATCTTTTTTTGCATTCTAATTTTCCGACATTAATGTATATATTACTTGTTTAATTGTTTATGTACTTTTGTTTACATATATGTACACTCTATTATTTTTAAGTTTATGTTTCTATTGCTTCTGAAACTGGTATTCTCTCAAAATCTATTTTTTGAACTAATGCAAATAATAATGCAATCATTTTTCAATTTTTGTTTAACAATCGAATTTTTTGCTTGTTATTAAACAGCGGAGCGGAAACAGTCATTAGGTTATGACTGGCATCCAGAGTGCCTAAGATGCGAGGAGTGTGGCAAACGTTTGAACCCTGGGCAACATGCAGAGGTTAGCTATTTCATATTCATATTCGTATGTAATAGTTTTGAATATTTTCTTTATGTATACTGTTTAGCATAAAGGAGTTCCATACTGCCATGTACCATGCTATGGAGCACTTTTTGGTCCTCAACTCTTTGGTCATGGTACAAGGGTTGAATCTCATACAAGTTTTGGTAAAAAAGAATCTCGATCTTCATTACCAAGGTGAAATAAAAGATTTATCCTTTATTTAAGTTCTATATAAGCAACATTATTAAATGTATCTAAAATTGTGTTACAGGTCACACTTAGAATCAAAACTTAAGCTTTTTAACCAGTATTACGAGGGCAAAAGTGGTGGTATTAGAAGTCGTGAGGTACATTTAAATTAAATTTAGTTATTTAGTACCTTACTTGTAATTGAAAAAATTTATTTTTAAATATAGGTAAATGGTCGGCTAATTTTGGAAGGAGCCTTAAGAATATATTGGGGTGTAAGAGGTGTAATACATTTAAAAGAAGATGATGATCAGCGCACTGTTGTCACAGCTCGCCATAGAAATTCCTGTCGTCGCAGCTATACAGAAAAAGTGGAAAGTGAAGAAAGTAAAAATGAAGAATCAAAGAGCAAACCAGCTTCTGATAGTCAAATAGAGATTGAAACAAATTCAGTTCCAACATCTCCTGATCACATAAAAAGTCTTACATTACCAATGAAACTGGATGTTAAGAAAATGGAATGGGATGAACTGGATGAACTATTGAAGGTGGAACAGAAAGTTGAGGATGGTCAAAAGCATTACCATACCATGCCCAAAAATATTCCATCTGAAAGCTCACATTCCAATAATGAAACTGCAGCATCATCCATAAATCCAAGTACAGATTCATCAGAACCAAATAGTCCCAATACTGATACAAGTAGTAGTAAAAACAAAGATAATAGTGTCAATAGTACACCTACTCATAGTATAAGCAGTTCATCTAATACAGACACTCCAAATTATCATGGAACTCCAAATAAAAATGGTGCTTTGCGTAGAGTTGAATACTTTGATAGTTTAGACAAAAATGCTGCCAGTAATCAGTCAATTAGTGATGAGGATAGTTGGGTTGAAAAAGGATTGAATAGGTCTATGTCAGGACCTGATTGCTTACAAAGGCATCGAATTGATAGCGATACAGATTCTGTGAGTTCCTTGCATTTTCGTGATGACGATAATATGACAATGTCTACAGATAGTGGTTTAGAGGTTATACAAAAATTATTAAATATTTTATATATTATGCGTAAGCAAAATATTTGATCAAATAATATTATATTTCAGTTGGATGGAGTAGTTTTACGACGTAAGCAAGGCTCAACAGCAATCAGACGACGACCGGGAGCGAGGCGTCAGTCCCGCAATCGTCTGAGAAGGCGTTGTTCGATTAATGGGCATTTTTATAATCGCGAAACCAGCTTCTTTACGCCACCGCATGGCTCACAGATGTCTGTGTGGGTGACGAGCCTCGTCAGTACTCAGGAGGTGATCAATCTCATGCTTGATAAATACAAGGTTGATGCCAAACCTGACAACTTTGCTCTCTTTGTTGTTCGAGATAATGGAGGTAAAAATTATTTAGCTGTTGCTTTTTCTCTTTTTTTATGTTTATATTTAATTTTTAGAACAGAGAAGATTAAGGGATGATGAGTATCCCTTAGAGGTTCGAGTTATTCTTGGACCTCATGAAAATATTGCTCGATTATTTTTAGTTGACAAACTTTCAACCCCAGAAATCAGTTCTGACGTTGCTCAGTTTCTTAATTTATCGTTAGCTGAGTGTCACAATATTTTGCAAAGATATCATTACGAAGAAGAGCGACAGATACTGGTGTTAAAAGAAAAGTAAGTTGTATAGACTTCTTTATTAATTATTAACAGTAACATTAGTTACTAGAAGTAAAGTGATCATAAATTTTATAGATATAAGGAAATGCGACGAAGAATAAAACAGCGTATGGAGGATCTGAAAGTTCGTCTGTGAAGTATGAAGCAGCTATTTTTTATATTAGTTTTTATTAATTCTTTTACATGAGCTGTTCGATATGTGTAATTATCATTAATGCTGATTCTTCTATAATTGAGTCTTAATGAATTGTATGTCACAAATCATATCTTTAGATAATATGTCATTGTTTGAATAACTCCGTTATACTTGAGTATCATTCAAGACTTTCGAGAGTTAAAACATAATTATTTCATTTAGGAAGTTTATATCAATTTGCATTTCATGGAATTTTGTACAATTTTTAAAGCTTTTAGTGGTAGCAGGCTTCTGCCACTATCTACTTTCAAGACTTAATTCTTTATACAAAGACTGACATCAAAATTACAATTTACGTTCATTTCATTTCTGATTGTGATTGACAAACATTGGTTTTCTGTTAGGTCAAAAAAAAAAAAAAAAAAAAAAAAATCGAATAATTATTATGACAAACAATTTAAATTATACTTTTTCGTTCGGTATTAACTATTTATATATTTTTTTTAATGAACTAAATCAAATCTCATCAATCACTGGTGCTAAACTAAGTCGTTCAATTTATATAGGACCTGTCTTTTTATAGAAATTGCATTAAATAATCTCAACTCGAGGATTATACACAATTGTATTTATATTATAATATTATATCTATATGTGTATTATTAAAATTTTTCAATTTTATGTCAATTGTAAGGTAAAGTATAATCCAAATTTGATATAAAAGAATATGTTGTACTAATTATTTTTAACTTGCATTAACTATTGTTTGACGTTATGTGAATTTTCTGCAAATAATGATTAAAGCGGTAAATATCGATTTTATTTTAATTGGTCTCGAATGAAGCCAACAAGTATTTGTCAGTCAAACCAGTGTTGAAATTTGAGCGTCTCTAATACTCCGTTCCATGACGAAAATCAATCATGTCGATTTTCCTTATTGCAAATGCAAGTGTAGCGAGTATAATGATTTTCCGAAAATGAATTTATAAAGCCGAATTGTGCAACTTAGAGATTTATAAAAATCAATTTATATTCGAGAGGATAATAAAGTAACGTCGTTGCTTAATCGTATAATTTATTTCTTTTTACCTTACGATAAAGATGAGCACTGGATGGGTTGAAATAAATAAGACACATTGCATACAGATTGGACAGAATGCATTTATTTATTTTGTAAGGACTAAGTAGAGTAAAGTAGATCAATGCAATGTTATGAGGAGTATGAGTAGTATTCTTCATACGAGTTGCTAGGAACGAGTATGTATACTCACAACACCGAGGAGCTAAATTGCTCTTTTTTTATTTTATTGATTTTTTTTTGTGTTTCTTTACCTTTTATTTATTTTTTTAACCACGACATTGATATACGTTAAATGGTACAAGATTAAGTAAATAACAGCCGATAACGCACATCACGCCGTTATTAACTTTTCGTCGTTTTTTCCTTTTTTTTTTATTATTATTCTCTAATTTATAGGCATTGGCTGCGCTTCGCAAGTTGCAGCGTCGCTGAAAGCTGAAGTCAAAGTCGATGGCCGGATCGGATCCGCCCGAGAAAATTCTTTCAAATTCTCTTATACACTGTGATAGAGTTTGAATTTTTTTCGAAAGATACTGCGTGAAACAGGTAACCACTACAAGATTAACGGCACAATTGTATAATATCATATACATGAATATTTAAAATTGGAAGAATAACTTTAAAACTTGTTTTGTTAGCCACACGAGTTATATAAAGTTGAAAACACTTATACATCGCAGTGTCCGCCG
Source organism: Eurytoma adleriae (assembly GCA_900480045.1). Taxonomy (NCBI): domain Eukaryota; kingdom Metazoa; phylum Arthropoda; class Insecta; order Hymenoptera; family Eurytomidae; genus Eurytoma; species Eurytoma adleriae. The sequence goes on from UXGC01000409.1 coordinate 72,015, forward strand.
ACTTTTGCCTTCAGTTTTCCATCGACGAACAAAATAAGAACATTTATCAAGTCATTTTCGATGGCTTCATTTTCCAGAGAACGTTCAATTTCGTAGACATTTTTTACACTTTAAACATCTTTATAATAGCAATAATCGTTTTTTCAATAACCATCCAAAACGCTCTGCCTTTAAAAAGTGTATGACACAAGTGATAGAATGCAATATTTTTGCGGAAAAAAAATCGAAGGTCACGTAAAACAAAGAGTTTTCTTTTCTTTACATCGGTTGGCGATTTGACTATCAACTTAGTACTTGAACGCAAATCACATGACACAATAATAATACCCAGACACTGTCAAGATGATTTTTACGAGAAAGCATCATTCATCAAGCTCGCATTTTTTAATCGTACGTGTCCTACACATTCATTATTGCTCTTGTATTTATAAATCTGCGCGCCGCCGTCGAAAAATTTGAAAGAAACGCAAACGCTGCCGCGCGCGAACGAAAAGACAATGTAAGTAACAACAACAACGATATAACAACGATGTAACGAAATGAAGTGGTCAATTCGCCATCCGCCTCGTCCGCCAACAAATTTGTGCGCCACGGGTTGTACGCCGTGAATGAATATACAAAAGAAATATATATGCTTGGCACACCGATCGAAATCGGCTGCGCCGCGAGCTCGCGGTTTTATCACAATTAGGGCTCTGTGCCTTACAAAAAATACGCTACTCACTCGCGACGCGTCGCCCCTTATGAGTCTCGTCTAGTTATAAATTTAACGTACACGATGCAGCTATAAAAAAGGCGAGTAGGTTTTCCATAACAATAGCAATATGTAGATAATAGCAAATTAGTCGCTTCTTTAAAAAAGAGAGCTCTAGCGAAACAAAGAGCAAGTAAAGTGAAAAGCTTGACGTACTTTGTATTTTACGCGAGTGTGCGCTAGAATGAGTTGCCGAATACTCGAATACTCCAGTAGTTCCTTTGGAGGACGTCCTCACGCCCCTTCGTTGCTCGCTTTCGATTGCTTCGCTTTCGAATCCCGGCTTGCTCGCCGTTCGTTCTGCTGATCGCGGGGGAAATTCGGCAAATTGACTGACGAATGCTCGAGGCGTGAATTGACTACGATTGACCGGAATGTCGTTGATCTGAACGCGAGTTTCCCCCATCTCGACCACCCCGGCTGTAACTGCTAGGACCAGTCTCCTTTTACGTCGTTTCCTCATTTATCACTAGAAATCCTTGGCACCAATATTCAATTATTTCACTGTTATTCATCATTTATCTTACTAATAACGGCCTTCTTCGTTGAATGAGTTCAATCGGATTCGACAAATCTCCTTCAAATTTCCTTTCCATACTTTCTTCTTCACTAAATCCGCTAACTTAAATTCTTTTCACGTCCTTAAAAATTACTTACGTCGTTGCTTGTTCTCTATCCGATCGCCCAACATCATCGGTCCTTCTTTTTTATTATAAAGAGAGGATGGCGAAAGGCAGGAAAGTACTAAAATTGGTATCGTTTCGTCTAAAATTCGATGTACTCGTCCTCAACAATATCATAACAGTCGAATATGAATTAGAAAAATAACGTCATATCGTAGACAACAATCGGTTATACAATATTTATGTATATATAATATATATATATCATGTACCGGCAATATAATAGCGTACGATACGACTATTATATAGAACTATTTAAAATCTTCGCTTTTCGAGGTGTTCAGTGCCGGACGCTGAACCTTTCACGATTATATACTTTATCACTTTCTCATATAGTCAAATATATTATATAAATATCTGGGGGGGATTGAAGCTGATTGTATATAAGGAAGATGCCCGCATCGTTGATTCGGATTGCTTTTTTATGTTAAACCTAAAAATTATTGTTTTTCTTTTACTTATTTTTATTACTTTGTTTCTTACTTGTTATTATATATTAATTACTTTTTTATAGATGGACATTTTTTAACGTTCTTTATATAATATATATCTATTTTATAGCGCAAAAGTTAATAAAAAGATGTTTTAGTAAAACGTAAAGATATATTCTTAATATAAAAATGTTCATTTCAAAAAGTCTTTATGAATTATCTATAAAGCAAGATAAATTTTTCTTCGTTCACTTTAATTCGTATAATATATTTAAATGTCAGAAATCCTTCTTTCCAATATTTTCAGAGTAAACTTAGCTCAGCAAAATAAAGGATTTGGAAGCACTTGCATTAAGACTGCCGAACTAGGAGTGTAAAAACATCAGTATAGTAGATATTTATCAACTAACTCGTTTACACATTCGCGATTGATCTACTAGTGCATGAAAATGAGTCACGATAAACTTTTAATTTGTAATAATTTTTAGGTTTCTTATATAGTTTACAATGACGTAGTTAAAAAATGGGACGTGGCAAAAGGACGAAGCGCGATCACAGCGTCCGGCAGCAAACGCTCATTTTTTTATTTCCTTTTTTTCTATCGCTGGACAGATCTGAGACGCCGCGCGCGCTATTTAACACCGACGTGCGGCTGCAAGAAGCAGCAGCAGTGCGCACGCTGCCCCGCTTTCTCATGCACACCGCTATACAACTTGAATCTCCCTCCTGGCTCACTCACAGCTTCCAACAGATATATACCACGCTTATATATACGTACAATTCATATGTATATATTTATACATCCGTCAATTCATATATATAATATATTACTCAATACGAATTTTTTTATCGTTCCACATAAACATATACTAACTACATTAGAACCTATATATTATAATATTCACGATTTGTACGACAGACATCGACATTCATTTATGTATATAATATATATATGTATATTCAATATTATTTCTTTTTATTATATTACAGTTGGATTGCTCATTGTCAATTCATCAATTATCACATTTAGTACAAGTTGAAAAATATTTCTAACATTCACGTCAGAGGCACTGCAGCGCGCGAGAGGTGGAAATTGAAGGTAACCGATGTAGTGGCATCTTGTTAGAAAGACCAGGAGGGTCTTTCGTTTTTTTCAGCGCCTTTCGCGTGCTGCAATCCGACTCGCAACATATTTACTTTTATATAAGTATGTTTAATGTAGATGCATGTGTGTGTCTAATATAGGTACAATAAACGACGATAGTACAGCCACCAAAATTTTTTTTATTAAACTTACTTAAATTCATCACACTCTTTACATATCCCCAGCGCTCGAACTTTTTTAGCAGTGTGATTGCAAAATTTACCTCGACGCACCTTTCACGACGTGCTATAGACCTCAGAAAGCCACGGACAAACTTTTGACTCGCCGCTTAATTACATTTATTGTGAGAGCTGCGTCGTGTCTAATTGTATTTCAAATGGACGAATTGTACGAGCTTTTGTGTTTTACATTACTTCCTTCTCACAATCTCGTAAGTCGTACTTCGGTTCGACATGACGGCCTCATCTTCACTAAAAATATTATCGTAGAGTATTTGCACTTTGGTTTATTTTCTTTAGCTACATTTTGGTCGCATGGATTAAGAGACATTTGTTTACTTTATTTTTCATTTATTCAGGTGTCACCGATGAAAATTCAAATTTTTCGTTCCAATTCGAAAGAAAAAGAATAACAAATGTTTACCGAATGCACACCTAACTTGTAAATTTAAAAAATAGAAATTTTTCTTCAATTTATTGCATGTGAAAATTTCAACGGTGCCGTCCTCAAGGTGACTTTATTTATTTAATTGATTTGACTTTATGTAGCTTAGTTCTTTTTGAGCTTATAAAATAGATCTAATTGCATAATTGTTATTTTTATTTATTCTCTTTGCGATTAATGTTTAAAACTTTGGCTGGCTTATTGAACTTTAAGGCGACTTTAAAATCTTTAAAAAATATAATCGTTCTCACCGGATTGTATTAGTTTAAAATATGCACAGAATAAAATCACTAAGTTTATACATCATTTGGCAAGTATCGTACTTCGATTAAGGATCGTTGAAAAACGTACGCAATGAAACAGATAAGTCCATTTTTAAGAATAATTGCAATCGTCTCTTTTTAGTAATTTTTTTGATTGATTTCGTATTTTCATAATTTTTTCGAAATCTTAAAAAAAATACTTCATCCGAATGATAGAGTTTATAAGTGTCTCCTGGCCCGAACAATTTCGAATTTCCCGCGATTTTCATCTTTTTCCGCTCGATCGCATTTTGCAACCGCTCTGCACAACTCGCGCACTATACGTACATATATATATCAACACAGACCCGGAGGGATTCGTTAAAAATTTACGTTCAATTTGCATCCTTTTTTCATGGTGATGGGACAAGGGACTTGTTTTTTTATTAAGGATAGTTTAGACACCGAAAGAACACCAAGAGTTTTTTGTTAGAGGAGACGGAAGTATATTATAGAAGGAGATAAAGAGAAAGAGTGCTTACTTATGTATATATATATGTATATATATATTTTTTTTTCAAAGACGCTTGCTCGTTGCAGATTTTCTTCAGCGTCGCTCGCGAATCACACGCTTATCTTAAAAAATTCCTAAAACTTCCTACGTGTAAGTAGTGTCGCTCCGCGTGAGGACGGACGGACCGACGGACACCGAGGATTGAGCGGACTCTGCTTTCTCTTATTATTGCACAAATGAATGACTCGTGTTTTTTCTTATTTCTTTCTGTTATTATCGCGCTTCATAAAATGCACCCTCATCCTTGGAGATATAATTTAAAAGATTTCCGATGAAATGAGGCTTTGAAATTTGGTGAGTGAACCGCATAGGAAAATTTGTACTTGTTGGCACAATCTTTCACGGAAAATTATAATGCAGCGACTAGTTAGCTTCGAAAGCAACATTTATTGAGAATATTGAAAGATTTAATTTTGTAAAATCTTTTAAAAGGACGAGGTGCGTCAATGTAGCTTCAAAATAAGTTGTTACGAAGTCATGAAATATCACATACGATGAGACGTAAGGATTAAAATTAATCTATCGAAGTTTCAATAACTCTTTGAGAGCCGCTATAATTGTGCATTTAAGAGTTATTCTTCTTGATTAAGCAACTCATTTGAATTTTATTAAAAATATCTAACTAATATTAATAAATTGCCAGTGTTACGGAAAAAAGGCGCTTCCTCGTCACTCCGTGACACCAGAATTCCAATGGATATATGTGCAGAAAATTATTAAAAAAGCAGGTGAATTATATTTTATTTTAAATATAAACACTGGTTCATTGTTACAGATCAATGATTTGGGCGGATTTCAAAGAGTTAGTGAATCAGAAATGAGCTTCACCTCATATAAATACAGTATAACAGCAATAGTAAAAATATTCAATTTCAATACCTACACAATATAAATTATTTTTTTCATGACTTGGCAATTACGCTCCCTTTGCTCTGTTCTAACTTTATATATATTATATATCTATATTCGAGACTATTTTACCCGCCGCCGAACGATCGAGCTTCGTTTCATTTTAAAATTGGAAAAAGCATACCCGAATTTTAGAATAGCTAAAAATACACTTAAAACCCGTAGTGCGTTTTAATGGCCTACGTATCATCAAAACATCGATGAATCGGTTAAAAACGTCATATATTACATGTATGCGCACCTATCCATCTAGACACAATACAATCGTATTGTATCGTAATCGTGCAATCGCAGGTGTAGCAATATTCACAAGTAATGAAATATCTATATCCTCGTCGTTCTTGTGGCACCGTAGATTCGAATTAATATTCGTCTTGTCGTCAATTGTTTACTTTTTTTAATTACACGTACATTATAATGTAACGTTACGATCGCGGTATAAATAATTATCGATAAATTTTCTTACGCGTATATCACATCTGATCGTTCAGTCAATATAGGAAGACCCTCGCCTCGCCTACGCTCATGCGCGAACTGCTCCCTTCGTCTGTTTATTTTTATTTTTATCTTTTTTTCGCTTTTGTGAGTAAAAAATTAAAACTTACCACCCGCTTTTCCTCGGTTAATTTGTAATTATGTTTTTCCTATCCTTTTTATGCTTTTCGTCCTACCTCCTGGTCGATGATTTTTTATTTTCAATTTACACGCCACGACTGTGCAACTTTCACATTATTTTGCAGTTTTTTTTTTATTTTCCGAAAAATTTTAATATCTGTTTTATATTGCAATTGTTAGCTTTATCTTATTATTTAGTCATTTTTCGACAATGTGGTTGTAAACAAAAATAAAACGCACAACTGTTTAGAAATTTTTAAATATTCATTAAAGTTAATTCAAACTTTTTGTTAATTTAAATTCAACAAATAAAGCAAGTGTTATATCGTTATAAATTGAAAACACACAATAAGGGAATAACAATTGCAATAATTTATGCTTTTATGTGGAAAAAATTCTGACTTTACGAGAGAGTCGTTTCTTTAATTTTATAACTATTTAATTTATCCCTTCTGTACATTTAAACTGACTCGGCGTCTACTATCTAAACACTGAGAAATATTTTATTAATATAGTTTCCGTAAAAATTTGAAATCACCACCGAATATCAATATAGTACACTTATTATGTATTTATACTTATTTAGTACAAATATAGGAACATTCATTAAATATATCTTCATGTATATTATATTATCGTCATATAGATTAGAATTTTTTATTGTGTGTATAATAATATATACTTTTCATTATTTTCATATTACGTTATTTGGTGTTGTATAATGTAAGCAGGTATTTGTTTGAACGCAATTAAAATGCCCTGATATTCCGTGACCGTTAACTTAACGTTTTGTATGTCGTTAATTAATCCACTTGTACTAGCGAAAGCAGTTTTAAAAAAATTTACATATAAATTTTAGGCTTTTATTGTTAGCATGTATATTTAAATAAATAAGTATTTTCTTTTAAATGTAAACAATAAATTTATAATGTTTATTTGACTTATATAAAAAAAATATTGCTCATAGTAATCGCAGCCACGGAATCATTTAGTTTGTAAAAGTAGTCACCGACGGAAAATTGTTCGTTCTTCATAACCAAACGTAGTTGCCATGATTTTATTCGTTGCTGCTTCGTTTTTTTACTAAATATTCGTTCTGTCAATTTTATTTAGTTTTGCGGAGTCAGGAAAGTTTTTAGTTGGTCACTGTTCAGTTTATAAAAAACCACCATTCAAAATTTATTTATAATTTCGCAAATTTTGAAAAGGTTTCGTAAAGGTTTAATAAAATTTTATAAGACCATTTCTATAAAAAATTGAGTTTGCGCAAATTGTACAAAAACTTAACAAAGTATAATTTAAAAAAAAATTTTATAAAAGTGTATAGCGAAAACGCGCGAACTATCGTTGTGAACACTGATCTAATGATCTAATTATAAAAATTATATAATTTGTCAGTTTTCATAAAATTTTTATAAAAATTACAGTTGATGAGTTTTCGTGACTTTTATTAAAGCTTTTTAAGTTGAACTTTTTTATAAAAATTCTTGTTAAACCTTTACAAAATCATACAATGTAGGATGGTCATAGCGATGATTAAATCTGCAGAATCCCAACTAAAACTTTGAAGCTCCGTATCGATCTTGTCGTTAGTTTGTATCTCGGACCTAGATAACACACTGTACGTGTACGTTTCCAGTTAAGAATACACCGCGATTCGGGATTCCGCGGGCTAATAACGCGCGCGCGCGTCGGTATCCATGAAAATTGGAGGGACATTTCGGATGTGCTTGGACTGTCGCGCTTTAAAAACTCGAACCCTGCAAACATTTCTCTTTGGCACGTTGATACGCGACTCGTTCAGGCGCGACTGAGCCACAATGCTATACTTTGACGGAGCCGCTGTTAACTCGGGCCGCCGTTTACGTCATAGCACCTTCTTTGTCAACTTCGTCACTGGCTGCGTAACCCTTCTTCTTATTTATTTGCTTTCTGCGCTAATTATATAAACTTTGCATCGCGGTAATACGCCGCCCTCCTCCGGTTATGGCGAAAGGATATTTTCATTTTTCCATAAGTGTTCTAATATTGCAGTATCGTTGTTTCGTATTTAAAGTGTACTCAAAATTTAATTAACGATGAAAAAGAGCATTCGCTGTAGCATCTGCAGCGATGAGTCCAGCCGAAGCAGAAGACCGCAGCCACAAACGCGTAGGCGCAATAATCCGTTCGCTCCTTCAAAAATCCTTAAGACTTTGTACACGTTATATTACCGATCGCGCAAAGTGCCCGGCTGCATTTACCCCCCCCCCCCCTCTCTCTTTCTCGCCCGCTTGCTCACTAATTTACATTTACGTATTGAATTAATTATACGGGGAAGATTCCGCGTTTGGCTCGTCTCGGGTGAGAAAATCACGAAGACGAGGTTACTTTTTTTCTTTTATTTTTATTGCTGCTTGTGCGATATCGTCCAGTCACCTTCGGGGGCGCGTTTTCGTAGCGCAACTTGCGGTATTTGCATGGCGGCGTCGGAAGCTTGCAACGGTCCTTGTCGTTAAATCTCGAGCTACCGTCAGTGCGTTACTCTTTTATCGTAATTTTTGCGATTACGATTGGTTTGTCTAGATTGTGAAAAATCGAACTTATTGATAACTACAGATTGTTTATGATTACTTTTCTTTCATTTCTTTAAACACTAAAGTTTGACAGTAAAGAATCCACTTTAGAACAATGATTACTGAAAAATCAAATCACAGCTTGTAATACAGAAGTGATTGTTGTATTCGCATTAGAAATAGCTCTATTAAATAAATTTAAGTTCTTCTTTCTTATTTTAAAAGGAGGGTATTTTGTATAGATAAAAATTGAAATTTTTTAATTCTTAAAAAATCGTATATTGAAATATTATTTAAACGATCACAGATAAGCTTTTATCAGACGATGCCAGTAAAACTTTGTAAGATGTCTACTCAACTTAATTACAAACATATTACTTCAGTGTAAAAGAGCAACGCACTTGGGTGTTGTTGAATGCGGAGTGTCAAAAAAGCGAGTAAATATATTGACCACAGTCGAAAACGGATAACGGCGTTTGCGGAGGAACCATCGGGTTATTATACCGGCAAGAGAATTCCGCGCAAAGTTCAGAGCTCCGAAGCCCTCGCAAGTTTCCGGCGCAGACTTTCGAGTTGCGTCGCCGCCGCCGCTGACGCCTCATCCCGTCGCGCGTGGCTATACGCTGAATTCACCCCCGGAGCTCGCGACTGTTGCTCTGTTCGCGAGTGTGTTTACATGTTTGCGCCTCGTGTGCGGCGTTAAATAGGCCTGGTGTGCGATTATCGCTCGAATGCGGCCGCACTGTCTCGCATTAAGGGACGAAGGGAGTGGAGGGAGTTGCAGAAACGAAATTAAGGGTGCGCCAAAGCGGTCACCTCGCGAACCGGCGGATCGGGCCCCGGCATAGCTGGGCTTTCTTTTATTGCGGATTCAGTCCTTTTAGAAAAGCTCCTTGTCTAGCGCTCGTCTTCCTCGTCTTGCAAGCTCGGTTAATTGCTCGTTGACTAAATTTTTCCTTGAGTTGGCCAAGCTTTACCTTCGTTCGCGGGTAAAATGTATCTATCCGTTTGTCATGGAAGAGTAATCGCGCGGAAGGCATCCGCTTTAAAACAATTAGACTTAATTAATTCGTCCTATTTGTAACTTAAGCTCTAATAATTCAACTACGATATAAACGTACTTTTTACAAGCTAATGGAGGTTAATCTTTTGAAGCAATCACCGCAAACATCAAGCGCAGCGCTGTCTGACGTCTGGATTAAGGTTTTAGTAAAAGAAAAAGTTACGCAACGTTTAGCTGCACAATTAAGATCCTAATTTCCTAAGCGTTTTGTAAATCAATTGCACTTTTTTGGTAAATATAATATAAAAAACATTGGCACGTATGTATCACTTTTCGTTATGATGAAATATCCTACGTTTCTTCGCTTAAACAATTTATACGCAAAGTTAACAAATTGTTTAAATTCAATTTAAAAAATTCTAATTACTCCTAATAATCCTTTATATCTATAGTCAATCAATCACATTTTAAACAGAGTGGCTTTGGAATCTTTCAATTTCCTTTTGGAAGAATCGTGAAAAATATCGATCACAGTTTTGTTGACCAGCGAAGCCTTGGCGCGATATATCAGGGGGCGGGGAGGCTTTCTCGGCAGCCATTAATTTCGTTTCTGAAAGGGGATGAAAGGGTATCAAGAGCAGGAGGAAGAGAGGATGCAGTAGAGGAAGAGCTTACGTTCATTATTGTTAAATTATCTTTAAAATGTTCGTCCTGCATGACGCCACGTCGTCGGGCTCTTTGGTTTAAATAATCCTTATCACATGTTTATTCTCACTAGCATCGAGTAGCGTTAAAACCGTCTTCGGCTCCGCTTTGTTGCGCCTCGTACTCTCGCTTTCGTCGTGAGCACTTCTTTTCGTTCGGTGAACTTGTCCACTTTACCCTTAAACGGATTCACCATTCGTGGTGCGAAAAGAATAACAGTCACGAAAATCAGAAAAAAAACAAATTCAGCCAAAGAAAACGCGTTAACCTTCGAAATTAAAATAACTCCGAGCGCGTGAAACTCGTTAACAACCGCGGAGAAAATGAGTAGAGAAAAATGAGGAGCAAAGACAGACGGAGAAAAGAGAAAGAGAACAAGTCTCGTCGAAGGAAGAAGTGTCGAGCGGCGAAGAGAGAAAGTGCGAGGGCACATACCGCTCGGGAGGCTCCCGCCGGTTTAGAGCCTTCCTCAGCGCTGGTGTATGTGCGTGGTAAGGTGCTTCGACAGATAGTCGGCCCTGGCGAAACACTTACCGCACATCTCGCAGTGGTAGGGCCGTTCGCCCGTGTGTATCCTGAGGTGCCTGGTGAGGTCGCTCTTGCCGCCGAAGGCCCTGCCGCAAAAGAGGCAGACGAACGGGCGCTCGCCCGTGTGCTTGCGCACGTGCAGCTTCAGGTTCTCCTTGGAGCGCACGCACTTGCCGCAGAAGGGGCAGGCGAAGCGGCGCTCGCGCCTCTCCGCGGCGGACTCGTGGTGGTGGTGGTGGTGGTGGTGGTGGCCGGGCCCGCGGGACCCGGAGCCGGCGCTCAGGTTCAGGCTGGTGGTGGTGCTGGCCGCGCCGGCCGGCTCCGCCGTCGGCTCCTCGTCCATCGCGGCGTCCAGGGAGGCGTCCATGGCGGCGTCCTCGCCGCCCGCGGCGGACTCGGCCGCGCCGTGCTCCGGCACGCTGGCCGTCTCGGAGCTGGCGGCCTCCTCGCGCGCCGCGCCCTCCTCCGGGCTGTCGCGGCCCCCGGCGCCGCGCTCGCGCTCCTCCGAGTCGACGTTCAGGGGGGAGGCGTCGCCCGCGCTGCCCGCGCTGCCCGTCTCCAGCTGCGAGGGCTCGCCCGTGCTGGACACCTGGTCGCTGCGCTCGGTCAGCGTCTGCGACTCGCTCGACGGGGCCCGCTGCAGCCGCTCCAGCGCGTGGTTCAGCCGGTGCTTCTTGAAGGACTTGAGGTACCTGCGGGCGGACACGCAGATGCAATCAGCGGCGGCCAGTGGAAGCGGGACGGGATAGGGTCCGTCGCAAAAAGCGGCTGGCAGTGGCAGTGCCGTGAAAAGAGTTTCGGGTCGGTACCTGAATTGCATGCCGCAGACGTCGCAAGTGAAGAGCTTGTCCGCGGGCAGCCGGGCTCGGTGGTTCTGCTCGCGGTGTTTCACGTAGGCCGAGCGGTAGCGGTAGCGCTGGCCGCACTGCTCGCACGTGAAGGGCTTGTCGTCGCTGGGCTGGCCCGCGTGCTGCAGTATGGCGTGGCGCTCGAGCAGCCAGGTCGAGGGGAACGTTGCCAGGCAGACGCCGCAGCGGCGAGCCAGGCCGGCGAGGCCCGCGGCGAAGCCGGCCGAGGACAACAGCGCCGAGCCTTCCAGGTCGCTTGCGCCGAGACCCGCCCAGCCGGCCGGCTCCAGACCCAATGCCAGGGACACCTAAACACGTGCACAATTTTTTACTTTTTCTCCCCTTTTGTTACAACTTCTCTGACTTTGTCAACATACTTTTCTGCATTTTCAAGCCTTCAAATTTACGGAAGAAAATAACGTTCAAATTATTTATGCAATGCATATTATTGTAATTTAAATAATTATGTAAGAAGCGATATTACATACCTGATTTGTTATGTTTGCAATAATAATAGTAATAATAATAGTCATGGTACAAAGCAACGATACGATTAATGAATCTTATATTCGCATACCCTCCAAACGAATTGAAACATTACAATCGTTTGCTGTTATGAAAGGAAATTCGTAAAAATGATAGATTAATATCAACAAAAAAGTACAACAAATGGTAAGGAAAAAAATGTATAATAATATTAGTTCTTTGGGACACCGAAGAAATACTAAAATAACTTAAGCAAAAATTTGTTCAAGTACAATTTAACGATTGTAGATACACAAGTAAAAACAGATATGCTTAGTAAAGATGAAACATGTACGTCCACAATGACATTCTCATAAAAGTGAAAATATTGCATGCAAGATACTTTTTCGTTCTCGTAAATATATTTTGGATAAGTAGTAGTACAGGATCGAAAAGGGTACGTGAAGGGTATGATAAAAGTAGATAAAACTTAAAGACTTAACGACTTAACGTTAACACAAACAGTTTGCAGTTTTTTATTTCACAAATCGTTAATTTACAACTATGATATGCATTCGTTCATCTAAGAACCGAAAGAAACTCGTCTTTTATTCTCATGCGATGACGTATGAGGTAACAGTGCTCATAGAAGCGAGGCGAGAGTCGGCCAGAGCGGCGCGCCCGGCGGCCCCGCGTTCTCGTTCGTTACTCTTGGAATCTTGGAAAAAACAGTCTGCGAGCCGTCCGCGACCATTTAAAAAAATAAAAAGGTAGTCACGGCCGCGTTGGGCGCGCGGCTCGCGGCCGACTCGGCGCTCGCTCGCCGCGAGAGCGCAGCCGCGTTTCTTCGCTCCATTTTGTCTTTGACGCTCGAGGCGCCGTACATTTCTCCTTAAATTCTCGTTAAGTCTTCGCCCCTGTTTCCTCGTAAGTCGTCCGGTGCTAAAAATGTACAATTAAAAAATCGTCTATGCGCCGAAACGATTCGACAGCTCGCGGCGTCCCCCTCGCACTCGTGCGGGATTCGCGAGTCTACGCCGCCTCTTGTTCACTGCTTCGTTAGATTAAGTTACTTTGCTCTGGCCCATGCGCACCCTCGTGTTCTCGCGGTCCTGAGAGCTCCTGAATCGGATAAAAGGAAAAAAGCTCACAAGGTCCTTCGTACGCATCGAATACAACGGAAACCGTTAACCGGATCGCGAGAGGCAACGTAAGAATGCTCGAGGCAGCGAGAGGGCCGCGGACATTTCCCCCGGTGTGCAGGATATTGCTATTTGTTCATTTTCTTTATTTATTTGCTTCTTCCGTCGCGGTTCGCGTCGCGCTCGTCGGAGCAGACCGCGAGTACTATAGACACATCGGTGCACTAGACGCACGGCGATATGTATTAGCGTTATTTTCCCATCTCGAGTCCTCGTCGTCCTCGACTATTGCGTCTCTTACGTTCGGTAACAAAATATCTATGGTTTTATTTTTGTACAGCTATTGGCTCGTCGTATGACATACGTCAATGTACACCCGGTTCTTCTGTATAAAAATTATAAGCGTGTAAAATATTGTAAAATATAGGGGAAGGGGTGTGCGAGGTCTGCTCCTCCGGTCGCGCACATCAAGGCAGGAGCACACGCGGGGGTGTACAAGCGCCCCGTCGGTTGGCTCCTCTCGCTGCTCGGCTCGCTCGCCGTCACACAAATAAACCGCGCGACGAAAGTGGCGCGCGCGCAATCGCACGCCGTTTGCTCTTCCCATTCCGCGTCCTCTTTCGCTTTTTACTTTGTTTCCTCCCCCCGCGAAAATATTGCGCGCGCTCGAGTCATCGCAATAAAGGCGTCGACTCGAAACCGAAGAAGAACCCGAAAAGGCTGGAGTGTTGGCACAAATGGATAAACGAAAGATTAGTGGGTCGGTTGCGCCCTGGTCCGATCGGGCGCGGCCCGCCGCCTCCTCTCCCTCCCGTACTTTCGGACGCGGATGCGCGTGAACTGCGGCGGTAAAAAACTATCGGCAAGCCCGTTGCCACGAGACGTGTTCGCGGCGTCGGGGCTTGTTTCGCTACTCGGTATCTCGGTATTATCAGTGTTTATTGCGGTGAACAAAATTCTCCTTGAAAATATGCTCGTATTTACGTTTAAAAAATATATATAAAAGAGTCTATATGGTACAAGATGGGAGGCAGAAAGGAGGCGGCGCGGCGCTCGAAGGGCGAGCGGCGGCTCGTCTGAGAGTGTCTATAACGTGGGGGTGGCCGGTACATTTTATTTATTCAATATCGCGTGTACTGTATTGCTGTGAGACGCGTCGGCGGCTCATCGGTGGGCTTCCTTCGGTTCGCTTCGCGCGTACAGTATGAAAAAATATTCCTGTTTTTCAGATACGTTACAGTTACGGCGATTCGCGCTCCCTCATCGCCTCCCTCCCTCGCGACGCGCTCCTCGTATCTCGCATCTCAGCGCGATCTCTTGATACTTAACCACTTTTTATTACTTCGCCCGTTATTTTATTCTCTTTTTGTTTTGCTAAAAAAGTTATTGCATCTGGCTTGCGGGTATTCGGGCGCGCGCGGTGGTCCCTTCGCGTCGTGCGAACGGCCGGGCCGGCGCGCGATTTGAATCCTCGACTCGACCTCTCTCACTTATTTTTTCGCTTTTTCCTCGTGATTTTTTAAACGATTTTTTTATCTGCTTAATCTTCATATTGTACAAATATTGTTGTAAGAGCTCCGTACAAACGTTACTGTATTGTATTCATCGTAGAAAAACATAACGATTCTCGCATCGAAGGTTCGTCGCAACGCCAATGTGACTCTCACTCGCTCTCACGCGCACACTTACAGCACACTCGCTCGGTTTGTTGCACACCGTGCGCGGCTCGCCGTCTTTCTCGCTCTATCTTTCTGCCGAGCGCGCGCGCGCGCCTTTGTTTTTTTTTCAAACTTTTTTCCTTCGTAACGCTTGCGTACCTCTCTCCATTTTTTCCACTTCGCTCTCTCGCGCTCTTTCTCTCGCTCATTCAACTTTATCATCTCTCCACTACGAAAAGCTTATTGATGCGCGTTTAATCTCCTTTTTTCTCGCGTCCATACTAAGTGTCGTGTGTGCATGCCTCGTGTACTTGTGTGTCTACGTGTCGCCGTGTGCGCGCTCTTTTTTTGCCTTCGCGCACGGCCGATGCTCTCTTTTTTCAAACCTTTTTTCTCCCTTGCCGGCGCTTTATTTTTGCGCGTGCACGTCTACAGCACGCGCAAAGTCCCCTGTGTATCCGTAAGTGTGTTGCTATCTATCAGCGGCTCGCGAGTGCGCCTGTTTCTATACTTCTTTTTGAATTTTGAATGTTTTCGTTCTGGGGCGGTGCGAGGATAGGAAAAAACGCGAGATGCCGAATTTTTCTGTGCGATCCCTTTTTGCTAGAATATCGACTTGCCGCGCGAAAACGAACATTCAAACGACTTTCTCAGTTTTTGCTTCGGACTCGCAGTTTGCAAAGGGGAATTACATTGCATTGTCGTAATTTCAATAGAGCTTCACTTTAAAGTCTAGAGTTTTCTTGCATTTTTTAAAACTAATCCCCAGATTGAAAATGCAAAAATCAATAGATAAGCGGGACAGGTTGGACCATCAAGTTTTGCAGCTCGGGATTGAAACTGGGCTCGCGATATCAGATCCCACGTGTGATGAAAGCGCACAAGAAAAATGCAGCGCTATCTCGGAGCCGATGGTTGAGCAGGCAGGATCACAGCGGCGTAAAAAAGAAAAATGAGACGCGCATGGCCGAGCCCTTTGGACTCTCGAAAGCATAATCAGTCAGAATGTCGGATGCCGCGGTGGCTGTACGTCGGTCTAGTTGCTCGGCGGGTCGTCGGCGGGTCGTCGGCGGGTGACCCGGTCAGGCCTCGCTCGCGACTCCCCCGGAGTAGGCTAGTGGTGACTGGCGGCGGCGTCGCACACAAAGGGTGGAGCTGGGGGGGCTGCGTCGAAGATGGGAGCTGCGAGGCGAGGCGCGAGGGAGGGGGCGGTCTACGCGCGCGCGCCCGATGCACCGGCGACGTAAGGGCGGCGGGGGGCGCGCAAGGGGAAGGCGGCCGAGGGACGCGCGGGACGTAGGCGTACATAGGCTCGCAGGCGCGCGTGCCCGTCCCTGTGTGCACGAGTGTGCGCGCGCGCTACCGAGGCAGCCGTGCGTAGGTGTGTAGGCGTTGCTGCCGCCGCTGCAGGAATCGCGCAGGTAGGCGTGTCTTGGGGCGGCGCCAGGTGAGCACGCCGGCTGACCTCGGCTCTCTCCCGCTTTCTCTCCCCCTCTCGCTCCCTCTCCTCGAGCTCTCCCCCGGCGGCCTCCTCGCGCTCCTTCTCGCGCTCCTTCTCGCGCTCTTGCTCCGGCTGGCCGCACGCGTGTCACCGGAGAATTCAGGCCCCCTCCCTCGGCGCGTATCGACGCGAGCGCCGGATGCCGATTTTCTGGTAGCAACCTTCCTCCAGCGCTCCCAGAGCGCGCTCCCTCCAAACGCTGCCGCGTGCACGTGCGCCCACGCGCTCTCTTAATATAAAAGTCCCAGCTCTCTCGTTTACATCGAACGGATTGACCCGACTCGACTTTACATTCAAATTTTCACTCCTTCTGCAGCGGAAATGCAAGTTGGTTTTGCTAAATGAAATTGCAACGATCGCCCGGCGACTGGCGAGCCGTGAACTCGTTAAGCGATAATGTCGGATCGAACTGAGGGAAGCAATAAAAAAGAGTGCATTTTTCGCCGCAGCGAGAAAATGCACGAAAGCACCGAAAGCTCGTATAGGCGCACACACGCGAGCCGGTAGGCGCAGCGCGCGCGGCCGCATGAAAAACGCCGACAGCGCGAGATCGCTTCTTCGCGGTCACGAAAGGGCGCGTGTGTACGCGCGGCCACGCGAGGCCAGCCCGTAGAACTCGTTAAAAGCGCGCACGAAAGCTCCTTTTGCAGGATACGATAGATTTTTAACCCGGACGTTCGATCGCCGGCGGATCGAGCGCTGCTGCCCCGCCTCGCCCGCACGCGAATGTCGCACTCTTTCGGAACTGGCTGATGCTTCCTGCTCCTTTTTTTACCTGCCGAGCGCGATTTATGGGACAATTTGGTAAATTGCCTTTTATTACGGCGGACGTCATTCGCCGCTCAGTTCACGATACGTGCTTTCTAGTTCAAAGTGTTTGGGGTTTTAAACTGCTTTTCTTTCACTAAATGTTAAAGTTGTAGTAATGAATTTTCCTAGAAATTTTGATCGTTAGTGAACGTACGTTTTATTAAAAATTTTAAAATCTAATTCAAACACAAACTTTTTATGGTGTTTTTGCAAACACGCGTATTTCCGCGAACCTCGATAAAACTCCCGGATAACAATAGCCCAGTGCGGTTCATCTGTTTTGTCGATAAAATAAAGAACAGCTCCGAATGCGATGTTGAAAAATTAAAAAACGAAGAGAAAGGAATCGCGCTCACTTAAAATAAATCCGCGGAAAATAAAAGTGAGCCCGAGACCTGAGCGGATTTGGACAGCGTCTCGGTTGCGTTCGAGGCGGGCGAGCCTTTGATTTTGCCGCACGAAGTTCGCGGAATACAGTTATCGTGGATTTGAGGGAATGAAGTCTTGTCGGACGTAGAAATGAAGAGGGGGAAGGCGAAAAAAGCGAGGAAGAGAGAGAAAGAGAGAAGCAAGCGCGCCGGCGGTCGTCGAGTGGGAGGAGAAAAGCTCGTGTTTCCAATTCTACAATAAAACGAGATCTCTTTTCCCTTTCTCCTTCTTTCCCTCTTGCTCCGCCGCTCGCTCCACTTCGTTTTCTCCTCTTCGTCTCTTTTGTCTCTTTTATCTTCCTGCCTTATTATCATTTTTCGCTTGTCGCTAAAGTTTTTTTACAACAGCCTCCGCCTTGATGTTATTACCGTTATGACCGTTCTTACGCGATTATCTTGTATTTCTGCTAGTTAGGCTGCCTTACAGGTGATGCGCACATTACTTCTGATTTTTTAAACTGTAAATTTTTTATTTGGAATGCACTATATAGTGAGTTCTCTTTCTCCCTAAACGAGTTTTGAAACAATTGATGAAAAGTAATCGTTTAAAAAAAAGGCGAAGACGTTTGAATAATTTTGAAATCACATTTGCAGTTGAAATAAAAAGGTGTGTATTAGAATCGGTTAAAAGTGCTTCCCTTGCCTTCCTTCCCTCGCTCGCGCGAGCCTGCTTCTTTCCTCATTTTTTGCCTGCCCCTACCTCGCTTTTAGGGCATAAATCGTTATAAGAGGGGCTTGCAATTTCCGCGCGGGGGTGTGCGTGCGTGCAAACGCGTACCACGCGACCGGCTGCCGCTGCATTTTCTAGCCGAAATTTCCAAGCCCGGCGGCGGTGGCAGCGGCGGTGGCAGCGGCGTCGGCAGCGCGCCCCGCTCGCGGACTAATAAACTTTCGCCGCATTGATTCCACCCCACCCCCGCGTTCTCCGATGCGTCTCCGCTCCCTCTCTCTTTCGCCCTCGCCCGCACCCTCCTTCTCTTCGTCTCTTCGTCTCTTCGTTCGCCGATACCGACGCGCCCCGTCGTATTTCATGCGCGCTTTTTACCTTTTTCTGCGCGCGCCTTGCCCACGCTTTGTGTTTCCTCGTTTCGCCTCGATTCTTCCCCCAGTCCTTTTTTTCCAACCACCTCCCCCCTCATCGATGTTACCGCGTGCGTGTACGCGGCCGGGATTTTTTGCCAGGCTTTCTTTTATCTACGCGCGTTACGCTTTTTTTCGCCAGCCTGCGAGCTTTCTTTTTGATTCGCGATTACGTTCTATCTATCTGCCTGACGCGTCGCTGCATATCTTTTGCTTTTCGCCTCGCTTTTTCCATTTTGTTACTTTTTTACGCTGATCGACCTTCGATCAATGGATTTTATTTTAATGTCCCATTCCGTTTGTTTAGTAATTTCACCTTTTTTTCAAGAAGAAGCTAATGTTTTTCAATATACCCAAACATTGTAATTGGTATGACGAAAACTAGATAATGAAATTTGAAAGCACAAATTTTAAGCAAATTCTTGTTAGTACTAGCGCCACGAGCGATGCAATTACAATTGGAATCGATTGAATAATGCCTACTAGAATGAATGAAAAGTAGAGTGAGTTCAGTTTAATAAGGCATGTCTATATACGAAAACAGGTTCCCCACATTATTCAATCGACTTAAATTACATCGACCTTCTACGGATAGAAATGGTAATAAAAATTTAATTACCATTTGGATATCTGAACTTTATGAAGCTCTCGTTTTAATCGCGAAAATTACTCCGTCGGAAATATCCCCTGTGCAAACAATGAAAGCATACTTGAGCGGGTAAAAAAATTCAGTCCGTTGGCGAAAATAAATGCGTGGATCACAGAAAAACTCGGTATTCATCGACGCGTTTAATTCGAGGTCTCCCGGGTAAATATTCCCACAAAGCGCAAGTGTCCATGTGTCTATAACAACAATGCGTGTGTCAACTAATTTCCCTTATGTATGTATTAATGTATTAGTATACGCATTACGTATGATTCGCGCGCCTCCTGTTCTCCTGCTCTACTGCCCCTCATCCCTGTGCATCTCATATAACTGTATAACGTGCAAAACCGTAAACTTTCCATTTTTCTTTCCTTTCCTCTCTCTCTCTCTCTCTCTCTCTCTCTCTCTCTCTGTCGCACTTGCTCCCTGCCTACATAATAATATGTATAATGCATGTGTGCATCTCGATGCCGCATCGCTCCTCTCTTCTCAGTGGATCCGTGCCTCCTTTTATTTTCAAACTTCCGTTTGACTCCCACTTTTTATCCTCCGCTCTTTATCGTTATAACTTTGAGCTTACCTAATCTTTCGCTCTTTCTTTTTATATATTATTTTCTTGCGCATTTTTTTACTCATTTGTTTTATATCGGTAACGTCATTAATTATAAATATAAGTACCCCTTCTCGTGGGAAAATACGCCTAAAGAGTGTATGTGTGTTTTTTGCGTTTTACCGATCCTTTTAGCCTCTTTTACAATATTCATTAATAAATCATCTGTCGCAACCTTTCTTAATCTATAGAATGCATCGCCGCGGTTTATGCGTAATTTACTTTTATTTTATTTCTTTCTATGCATTTCAATATTATTCAATTTTTCTCTTAAGTGAGATTAACCTCTTCTATTCACAAAATCTGTCTCTCTCTCTTGTCCGTAGCCCACTTCCTCAAATGGCTCAAATACACTGCATGTCATTTACGTGAATATGCTGGTGTACATAATACAATATAATAATATAATAAATAATCATGTCCCAGTAATAGTCGTCGTCACCATAATTCTATATGCAATAGGTAATTTTTTCTTGTTATCCGCGTTCTCTTATTTATATCACTATGCATGTATTCAGTTGATATATATATCATAGTATGCATATATATATCGTAGAATATTATTTGTTCTATGTGCGTTTTCCTATGTGTATTTTCTTTAATTATTTACAGCGCATCATTTATTCATTTTATGTACTTAAATTTATCTTCTATATCTGTCTTTTCTGTCTCTCTCGATTTCTCGTCTTTGTTCATTCATTCTATATATATAATATATATATATATATATATACCGCTTTTTATAACTTTCTATTGCTCGTTATAGTTTAAATTATAATATACACAACATTCCTCCCGCTGTCTCGTTTACTAGATCTTCCCTTCCTAGTGTACTGCGTGTACCGCTTTTATATATAATATGTATATAGTATCATGTTACATACTAAACTATTAAAATACTAGTATAAATATCTCTAGGCAATCGATGCACACGTGCGTCCGATTTCCTTTTCTTATTATTTTATCGTTCAAGCCCTGTATGCATACTGAAATCTAGTAATATGCATTGAAAGTGCTTTGTATTCCATGTAAAATTGGTAAAAAGTTACAGTTTAACATTTTCTTTCCGATGTGATTTAGATGTACTCGTGGTAGAATAAGTCAGTGAAAGCCGAAAAGTACTGGTCGACGGCGAGCATTAGAATCGATGTAGGATGAGCGCCGCGATCGATTCTTCCCGCGAAGACAAACACACCGGCAAAGAGTAAGAGTGGTTCGCGAAAACGACGGAGACACTATTGTTCCGGCAGCGAGAATAAAAAGCACTTTGCCAGACAGATTGCTTTAAAAACACTTGAATTTAAAGTAGTCCCCACAGACGCACGGCTTGCCTCGGCCGTGTGCATCGAGCGCCTCTCTTGCACTTCTTTTGCGTGGTAGCGTATAATATTTCGCGCGATATCGCCCGCGAGCCCCGCGGCCGACGCGAGCTTTCGCCGCTCGCTCGAAAGACTCGGGCCGGCCGCCTGCCCGCGCCCTCCCGCCTACTCATTTTTACGTTTATTGCTATTGGGTTCGTCTCACAGTTAGTTCACGTGCACTCTTTTGTCCCCTCGCTCGCGCGCGCCCCTCTCCCCCTGCTCTCGCGGCGGGACGCGGCGATTAATATCGCGCGCTCGAGCGTTCGCCTCCGTCGGCCCCTCCCCCTCCCCGTCGCTTTTAATCGAGCCCGATGTCGCTGCCAGCTCCCCGGCGCCCTCTTACTCCTGACGCGGAAGAAAGGATTACCGGCTACGCAGACCAGCGCCAAACTGACGAGAACGCTGCGCGCTGATTGCGTCGCTTTAAATTTTCCATCCCCTGATGAATAAAGCAAATGCACCCTTCATTTCGTTCTTCGACTCCTTTTATTAGGTACACTACGTTAATGCTCCTTTTTATCCTTTTTTTCTTTACTATTAAGACACTTTTTCTAAACGATTATATTTCAACGAAATACGTATTTTCTAATTTATCTTAGCCATCATTGTATTTTACTATTAAATCTCATTGCAATTGTGTTTAAATTTTAGAATTTTAAATAATTATTTAATAGTTAAAGCTATAGTGAACTTATAATATTTTTAATACCACAAGTCCCTTGTATTTATTAATCTTGCACATCTTTTTCCAACCCTTATATGAAAAAATTGTAAAATTAAATTTTACATTTACAAGATTAAAAAATAGTATATTAAAATATAAGAATATATGAAAGAGCTTGTGTAAATAAAATTTTTTTAAAGTAACAGACAAAATATTGATTCAGATTCAACAACTTTCTAAAAACTGAATATAAAAATTTGTCTTGGAATAAAACACATTTAGAGAAAATTATTTTTTAAGAAAAGTAACATTTCTGCCGAGAATTGATTGCGCTTTCCATCCTAATATTAATGTTTGATCAACAAGTGAATACGATTCAGTTGTAATAATAGAAATAAGTACGTTCGACATGGTTTTCTTTTTCAAATAAGCATCTATAAGAAAAAAATATGTACATATAAATGACGTAAGTATTCATTATTGTTACCCTCCTACTTCTCAAATATTTTGTTCAAATAGCAGTATAACCTCAGCTGCAGCAAAAACGTTATAATAATTTTTGCGCTAAATTGGTATTCTAAATTTATTTAATTCAAAATTTCAGTGCCAAATTTTAAAAGTTTTAACCACGAGCAAACTCGACATTGTCGTTTTAAGAATAGTAATTCAATTTCTACGGCGATGTAGAAAATATGATGATTTTCGCAGAATCAGTTAAAAGCTTCCGCTGTCTTATCTAGTAAAAAGAAAGAATCTCGAATAAATACTAAATAATTTTTCTAAAAATAAAAAACAATGTATAGGGTTTTCGTAACAGATTCTCCATTAGTCCTGCACTCTAAAATTCCAGGCCGGTTACTCCGTACTTTCCTTGAAGCGATGCGTGCACACTCGAATATCCCGACCTCAAAATTAATCGATAGCTTGCATTTTACGCTTTGAGCACAAACTCGCCCTCCTCTTTCTCCCGCTACCTCGGCCGCCTCGCCACGTGACCTGGTTCGAGGCTGCGGCGCCACGCCGCTTCCACTAGCACTGGGCCGCGCGTTAACGCGG
The DNA here is from genome assembly GCA_900480045.1 of Eurytoma adleriae. Classification (NCBI taxonomy): domain Eukaryota; kingdom Metazoa; phylum Arthropoda; class Insecta; order Hymenoptera; family Eurytomidae; genus Eurytoma; species Eurytoma adleriae. The sequence continues at coordinate 95,051 of UXGC01000409.1, forward strand.
CGATGACCTCGTCTATCCGAAAATTCGCCTTGCTGCAGCGCAAATGATTTTTTTTACGATAACCGTCCGAGATTTATTTCTTTTTCTTGCGGAACAAATGAGTTTGCGCGTGCAGCTCGGAGAAAATTTCAGTTCAAAAGTGGAATTTTAGTTGGGTGGAAAAAATTTCGAATCTAGGAATCTACGTTTGCGAATTGATTTTGGCAGTTTTGGGTCAATGATTTTTATCGTGTTTTTTGGTTGCGCCCTGCATGTATTTTGCGGAATGATTAAAGTGTTTATTGCGAGTTCATATAAATGTATAGCGAAGCGCGTAATTTGGAAAGTAATGAGTACGAATCAGTGAAATTATTAATTAACTCCAGAGGAAAATATATTTAATGTTTAATTTCGCAAATTAACCGTTACATTTATTATTCAAGTTTTATCAGTTTTAAATGATGTATTTAATTTGAAAATTTTCTTTTAATTTTTAAAATTATAAATTATCGAAAAAGAATATATTCATTGATAAGCTTGAAAAGCAACATTTTTAAAATTCGTAAGGAAAGTTTTGACGTATTTCTTACGCGTAGCATTAATGTCTTTTATAGTTCGAAAGGATAACGGTAAAGTGGTGTAAGTAGAAAAATCCGAGCTTGGTCGGACGTAGACGTAACTAATGAACTAAACTCCACGCAGCATCTTATCAATTTTCTACCGGTACACGCGGTACGAAGTGAAAAAGAGAAACTAATTCCAAGTGATACTCGTAACTTCGGCGGCTGGTCAAGGGTGGAGACGGTGGGATGTGATTACCACGAGTTACTTATCTCACGCACTGGCCATTAAGCCTATCGCTGAAAGTAGCTACTAAAACTACCATAGACACTATCCTCGTTATCTTGCTACAGCTTGATTAATAGTTATAGCGTCTGATGGAAGCATAACAGATAGTCCAGAGCATCCTCTAAAGTAAGTAAATTTTGGGAAAAATCCAGATATCAATACTGATGTATAAAAAAAGTATAAAAATAATGACTCGAATTAAAATGTAAATAATGAAATTGCGAGGAAGAAGAGGCTATACCGCTTGCAGCGCGACACCGAAAAGGGTTAATCGAGTAAGTGAGGCTCGCGTTCGCGCAGTTTACACAGGGGGAGTCGCGTACAAGACGCGGCGCGCTCGTGCATAATTATCCATCAACGCCTTGGCGCGGGTGCGCGTATCGTCGATCGTCCCGCCGCCCCCGATTCGCGTACGAGTTCGCGTACGAGTTCGCGTACGAGTTCGCGGTACATACTGCACGTACACACGTGTTGTGCGCCGCTCGCGAACAAGCGCCTCGCGACTCGCGAGCAAGTAACGGAGCAGATTCCCACGTGCGATACTCAGCGGCGAGAGCACTCGAGTAACCGTAGGTAACTGGCCGTGCTTTGATAATGACGCCGAAAGAATTCGACTGATTTACGACGCGCGATTTTGACGCCGACGGTTCGTTGGCCTGACTCAAGCTCTCTTCATTCCACGCTTCCACCGAGGGATCGATTCTTTACTCTTATAATCATCACTTTCGTCCTTTAACGGAATCCTTTTACAAAAATATTATTCTCATTCGCATATTCACTTTTTGATCACTTTTAAGTGAAATTTAAATCACACTTCGAATTGAGTGGCGTCCGTTGAATAATGAAACCCATCTGAAACGTTACTTTTCTTATTTTTCAATAAAGTTGTCAACAAATAAAATTCAACATTGAAAACGATTCTTACAGATCTTTGCTCAATGCATTCAATCATAACATTTTGTAAATAAAAAGTTATTCTTTTACCACTCATTTATTGTTGTTTTACTTCACCTTGTGGCAGTCGAAGCCCACGTTTATATCTATTATCTATCATATATATAATTACAAATCAGTCGAGTGCGCCGTCGGTCGTTTAAACACATTGAACGTATTCTTATTACTTTCTTTTCTCAATTACTACATTAATAGACGAATATAATTTTTAACAACGTAATAATAATTTATAATTTTATTTTAAATATTGCCATTCTTAGAAAAAGTATAGAGTAGAATATAATGGAATGTTTGCAATTCATACTTATGAAAAGTATATGAAATTGTCTATTGCACCAAAAAATATTTATCTAATCTCACCTGATGATGCGGTAACCTTGACTTAATAAACTTTTTCAATATTATAACGATTTTTTGTTCTACCTATATAATAAAGTATACCATGTAATCTAGTGTAAAGTTTTTCATTAAAGGGTCTTTTTTACTTAACAAAACAGAAATGTTACTTATTTTTTAAACAATTTGTTTATCAATTCGTACAGTAAAAATATAATTTGTTAGTAAAAAAGTGTCACCTTGAGTACAATTAATGAAAAGAATGATTGCGTAAGGAAAGGAAAAAAACAAGGAATAAAATAAAATAAAAACATGATAAACCAAAAAGAAATGCTTTTTGAAATAGGAGTGTATATTTTTATAATAATAATAATAATAATAATAATAATAATAATAATAATATACGTAATTAAACTAAACATAATGTACATAATAATTCTAAATAATTAATAATAGTAATCATAATAATAATAATAAAATGTTACAATTATTACGCTATGCGATAAGTAGTAACAAAATAAACCTTAATTTATCAGCAGCTTTAATATTAGGTATTTATTATGTCGCGATGAAAACCTAATATCCATTCAGTAGTTGTCGCAGTGATTTTTAAAAATAATAATAAATTGTTGCTATGATAATAATAATGAATAATAATAATAATAATAATTAAAAGAGAAACAAAGCACCGTCATCACATCGGGGCCGCACGTCCGCAGTTCGTCCACTGAGGAGCGACGAAAACCCCCCCAAGGAACTTTAGTCCAGAAATGTATTTATAGTACTAGCGTTAAAAGTATGGTATTATGCAGGCACCTAAGTTATCCTACAGCATACGCATTTAAGCACACTCGGACGACTCTCCTTTCTCTCGTTCATACTTTATCTCTCAAGCGTTTTCATATTTTCGGTTGCGCTCTCGCGCTGCTATTGCGCCATTTTATTAAGTACTGAACACGGGAAAGCCGTGGAGAGTATCCGCGAGCGTGTAATGTCAAGTGCAACATCACTGTGGAAACAAACGCGTCGGTGCAGAAAAAAATTGCCGAGCAGAGTGAAGCGCGGGAAGGAGAGTCAACCGAGCGGGATGAGATCAAATTCGAAAAGAGAATGGGTGAATAAGCTGCGAGCGTACCTAGTCGGACGCTCAAGTCGCGCCTCAATCAGTGTCCGTGAGGCCGTATACGTAAACGCGTTGCTGTGTTTTGCTCGAGCTCGAACGCGCGGACGCGCGGACGCATTATCGTGAAAGCTCCTCGTGACTTTGCGCGATAACCTTAAGAAAAGCGAGCGACGTAAGCGCGATACTTGCGTCGTTGTGATCCGCCGCCAGCGCGGCCGCTCGCCCAGGGAGGGAGGAGGGCAAATCGCCAGCCCCGCAATCCAGCAGGTGAGCCTGGATGTCGAAGCCTCGCCCTCGCTCTGACGGCGATGCTAGCTGATTGAAAGCCGCCAAAACAATACACCCGACTCATTTTCTTTCCGATACGCGAGTCGCGAGTCCTCTTTTTCTTTTTTCTTTTATTTATATTGAAAAATCCGCACTTTTCAATAATATTCTCCGAAAATTTAATGAGCTGAAAAGATAATTGCAAAAGTCATCGGTTTGCTCAGCGATTAGCAGCCACTTTTGATCGCAGCGACAGAGTCGGATGAATTTTTCAGCGAGTTTTCCACGGCGACGCGAGTTTACGGCTACAAGGGACGCGAGGTTCTAATAAGCGCCCGTAATAAAACAGCGCGCGCTTACACTCTCATTAAGTTAAATGCGCGCAAAGTCCCGAGGCTCGCGCGTCGCTGCTGTCCGCCGGCCGGCGACCCGTAAGCTCTGCAATAATAAACTGGAACTTCACTAATTGATTGTACGTTCGTCGCGCCTTCGTTTCACCTCACGCAACTCGACTTTTTTTCAGGAAAATATGCGTGTGATACATTATGCGTACAAGAGTTTCTTACTTAACCTATGCAAATCAGTCGATTTTCGCGAGCGCCACTTTTCAAACGTCAGAGATAGTCATTTTCTTATGAATCATGGCTAGGAGATTGTGATGGAAGTAGATTAATTTTTTCTAACTCTTCCCCATTACGCGCAACTAATCAGTAAACAGCTTTGCAAAATAAGAAACGAAGAAAATATTGAAATTGATAAAATGTTATGCAGAAATGTGCATTTAAATATGAAAAGAATCCAAAATGCAGTGTTGAATTGCAAGCAAGAGGGTCGATTTCTCCTCGTAGGGCACACCTAAAGGCGGCAATTTCGCCCACTATCGGTAAAAAGAGGCCGCGAAAGCTAACAATTTAGTTTGGAAAGCATCGCTGCATCGCGGCGGCAACGTGCAATCACGGGCGAGTCTCCCTCGCGGCCAGTCCGCGCCCGCGCCCGCACCTCGCGCAACGAACGCATCCGCGAAAATGAGCGTCACTGTCCAATTTGCGATTTATCTAGGCGCGATCGCACGCGCAACGCATCCGCACGAGCGCGCGTGCACCCACACGAAGGTACGTGTGCATGCGCGCGACGGCCGATACCGCGCGACTCTCCCCACCCGCGCTCGCGACTCCGCATTTTTCCGCGCGCTCATTATATTTTTAGATCCTCGCCGATCGCAAGGTCACGCGTGCCCGCGACCGAACGAACACGAACACAACGACGTCTTCTCTCCGCTCCTCTCGCGCTCGCGCGCGGAAGACGTCGCCGAGTGCCTCTACGTGCTTTGCTTGCTTTCACCGTACGCGCTTCTTTTCCGGATGTACGCACTGTTTCGCACTTCTTTTTTGCACATTTTATACACGGTATTCGGCTTTACAATTTTGACTTCTTTGTTTTCTGACATTTTGGATCGTACTTTAGGTTTGAAGAGTCGCGCTTGCGAGAGTGCAAACTGACGGTAGATAGTCTAGAATAGCCTTTGTTGCTTAAATCGCTACTTTCGCGCAGGGAAAGGCGCGCTAGGTGTTAACGTAAAAAGGATGAACGGTGAATGCTGAGGTGGCTCGATGAGAGCGCGCTCGATAATTTGCTAGTGCAGGACGTCCGTCGTCCCTCGCCTCCCATTTACATTAGCTCCTCTACTAGTAATATGTACAATCCAAGCAGCCCTTCGGCCCAGCGCGAGCTCGAAATAAATTAAATTAATTAATACTTCTGGCAATAATGTCCTTGCGGGATCGCTCAGAATCGCGCGAGACGCCGATTGAGCAAAAATCGAAGGGAGAAGAAAGGGTAGAAATAGCTATTGAGCTTGCCGAGCGTTTCCGTGAACGATAATTCATCGCATGGCTTTACGGAAGTTTCCTCTAAGAAAAAGTGTCTTAATTAGAAGCGAAGGCACGTCTTCGTGTTTCTCAAGGTGTACGAATGAGCCCGGCCCGCGGCGGCGTCTCGAGTGGCTCGCGCGATTCCGCATCGAACCCCGTCGCGGATCTTTCTCTCGACTACACGATATCTCGCGCGTTGCGCGCGGAGAGAGGATATTTACACGCTCGCTAAGTAATATAAGTAACGACCACTTAACCCTAGGACACCGTTATATCGTACAAAAAACACACTAGGTACATGCGGACCTCTCATTCTCTCTCTTTCTTTCTCGCTTTCTCTCGCTTTCTCTCTCTGTCCTCGCGCGCACGGGGAAACGCGCGCCAGTCTCGCTCTCTTGTGTCTAAGCGCTACGGGAACTTGAAACCTATGATTCTACAAGTTTTTTCCTACTTAAGTGTTAAACGCCGCCGACTTGAATGGCGGGACGAACGAAGGATCGAACGAAGGATCGAACGAAGGATGCGAGGGGAGAGGAAAGTAGATAGCGCATCTCTTTCTAGTTTCTCCACTCGCATCGGCTGGACTGCGCCTACTCCGCGTGGATCACAGGTACACCCATCTGTCTGTTTGCAGTCGCGCTAACGGGCAAACAGGCAGATGTGCCGGTCAAATATTGGCTGACGCGTCAAGGTGCAATAGTCCGTGCAATAGTGCGGAGGTGTGCGGAAGGTGTGCGGGAGGTGTGCGGGAGGTGTTCGGCAAGTTCGCGTGCGAGGAGGCGCTCGGCTGGGATCGGGATGTCGGATCGACGATCTCGCGAGGAAAGCTACGGCTTCGCGCCGGGGCGCCCGCGGGCCCCTTCGACAGAGAGAGAGCCCGAACGCCACCGGCTTCAGAGAGCTTGGACGACAACTTGGCTCAACTGCGCGAACACAGGAAAGACGTCCGCTGGAATGTATCGTTAGACGTGCCTCAATCGCATTGAACACGTCCTCATCCGATAGGCTCAAATTTCTTTCGTATTTTTAAATTCTTCTTATCATTACGTTCCTACTACGTAGTTATTCACCTAGTAATATGTATATTCATCACAGCTCTGAGATCACTCTCGTTTTAACAAACATTATTCCTAATCCTACCTCTTGTAAATAAATCACATTAAATCGCAGTAATCTTTAAAATTTTCTTTTGCAATTTTAAAAAATAAGTGTTAGGGACTTTTTTATTATAATTTAGAATACCGATGGCCGATAAACTTCCCTAATAAATAGATTTTCGAATATTTTTAAAGACAAACGTTTAGCAACTTTCAAAGAAAGACCACTTTGAAAATTATTCAACCACAGGCGAGGCCTTCTGTTATACTCTAAAATAAATATACATCATTGTTTTAATTCGAGATCAAAATTTTATTAAACGCAATTAAATTTGCGACGATTTCGATTACGAATTTCTTAAATTTTTTAAATCATCCTTTTAATGCCTTAATCTTGTAATGACAAGATCGCTTTAAATATTCATTGTAATTAGCATTGTTCAGTTTTTTCGTGTACACGAAATACACAAAGTTTCGCGAAAGTGCGAAGAAGAGTCGACGCGCACTTCTTGAATATTTTAATCGCGACAGTGTATATCGACCGACTCGCGCAGCCTCGTGAAAATAGCATCGACGATTAGCTATGTGCGACGATTCTCCGTTGTGCGACCCCGCGTCTTCATTCATTTTCAACTCTGTCAGAATGTCGTCTCCGCTTATCCGTATTCAATTTTTCTTTCTTGCCAATTTTGACTTTTACTGTTTTTAGATTTTTTCGCAAATTATTTATGCTCTCTATCAGTTTACAGAAGCGTCTACACGCGTAAAAAGGCAAGACACATTAGAAAATCTCGAAAGCTAATTCATGCCCTTGATTGGTCCTCGGATTAGTGAAACTTGCAATTATTTTCACCGCATTTAAACCGCTTTCTTTATATCTACAACTTTGTTAAATTTCTATACGCCAATTTGAATTTTATGGATAAATCTTTAAAGCAGCTTGTCTCTGCAAATACAATTTTCATTTTCCGCAAATACTGATTTATACAATGTCCGAGCGCATTAACTGAGCCAGTTTGTCTAATTTTCATTGGAGATATTTAATTAAATTTTCCTAAAATTGCGCGATTAATTTGGAAGTCGTAGCTTTCTTCACTCAAGTGTAACATTTTTCGGAGTGGATCGCGCACTTGGAATTTTAATGTATATTACCAAAAGATTAATAAAAAATAACACATCTGCAGTAGCGAGTTAAAAAGAAATTGAATCATTTAGCAAGTTAAGTAAAAGTAATAAAATAAAAAAAAGGAATATTAAATTTAAAATTGTTGCTAAATGATGCAATTTTCGAGTCTGAATAGCCTTGCGAGTTACGAATGCAAGGGCGAAGGCTCACTCTTCGTAACGTTCGTAACGCATAGGAGAAAACGAAGGAAATAATCGATGAACAGAATTGAAGGCAAGAAGAGCGGTGCTCGTTTTATTGCACTGTCTCCGATGGCTACCGCATCGTCAGGTATATGTAGTATATATAAGCTTGGTCTGTTCTAGTAACTCATTGCCAGTAACTCTACCTTAAAACTACTACCCTTCAACAGATTGCACAACATTTCATTTATTTTTCTCGCTAAGCGATCTAGCGATCTCCCGAAAGGTGAATCGATTATGTATTAGATTTGACAGAAAAGTCATTTTCCGCGGATCCTTCGGATAATAAATAAAGATTAATATAATTTACGAGGCTGAAGGTACATAATCGATCCGGAAACGGAAAGATCGCACACCGTCAGCGCACTCCTAACAAGTTCGTTCACCTCAGCGACACTCGTCTGCCATGATCCCCGGCCTCCCCACTTTCCCCTCTTCCCGGGCCGCGATCGCCGTCGACGAGCGAGAGAAAAAGATGTTGCTCGCAGTCCTCCCGCTTTTACACCCTATTATCCTCAACTGTATAAAATATTTTAAATTGTATCAACAACAGTCACATCGTACATTCGTACAACGTATTAGTACAATCGTTACAATATTAGCTATAGTTTATCGTAATCAATATAATATTCACAGCATTTTATCAAAATCTCTTGAAAGCACCAACCGTGGCGGTTCAGATTCGCGCATTCATTCACTCTTGTCTCGCATCCCGTCTCTGCGCTACGCAATTTATTTTTTCTCTTTTGTTTGTTCCTTTCGCCGCTGATCCATGCATCACCCTCCCACTCTCGTTAGCGCCGCGCGGCACTCAAGTCTCTCGGTGGTGCCGATCGGTACCTCGACGATTATCTCTCTCATTCTCTCCCTCTCTCTCTCTCTCTCTCTCTCAGCGTCTGTCGGCTTTGTCCTCTTTCGTTTCTAAGAGATTTTCACCGATAATCATGTATATATATAATATTTATATTTTTATATATAATATATATATATATTCATTTATGTATATACGGTTGTCGCACTAAACTGACCTTTATAATCTTTATACAAGACGCGCATCGAGACGTTGTCTCATAGAATCCGCTCTTTTGCTAAGTGATCTGTTATCCCTTTCATCCCCTAACTCTCTTAAAGCACTGATTAAGCGAGGGAGCATCCGCGCGTAACATGTATATATATTTTAACGTGCCCCTCTCCCCTTGGACACGGCGAGTGTGGGCGCGCGTGGGCGCGCGTGGGCGCGTGCACGAGTGGAGTTGAAGGGGTTGTGTCGTAAGGAAAAATCATCACAGGACTAACTATAAAATAGCTCGCGGCCTCGCGCGCGGCCTCGCGTGCGGCTGTGTAGCGTCGGGGCGGTAGGGGCGCGCGCTTCGAGGCTACCGGAAAGAGGCTCTCAGCTGAAGCAGGAGGAGGGCTCGGGCCGCGTCCGGCGGGGGCTGCGGGGCCTGCGCGAGCTGCGGCGGTGGCGGCGGCGGCTGCTGCAGCTGCTGGTGGACGAGGCGCTGCTGGACGAGGCGCTGCTGGCGGACGCGCCCCGGGCCGGCTCAGTGGTGCGAGTGGGGGTTCTGGGGGTTGGGGGGCGCGGCGGTCGGCGCCTCCTCCTCGGCCGGGTCGACGGGGCTCGGGGACAGGAACTTGCGCACGTACTTTGGGTAGTGGGTCTTCTCGTGGGCCTTGAGGATCGTCGACCTCGAGAAGGTCTTGCCGCAGAGGGAGCAGCGAAACGGGCGCTCGCCCGTGTGCACGCGGCAGTGGTCCTTCATGTGGTGGCGCAGCTTGAAGGCCTTGCCGCAGAACTCGCACTTGAAGGGCCGGTCACCCGTGTGCGCGGGCAGGTGGCTGATGAGCGAGCCGACGTCCGGGAAGGACTTGCCGCAGAACTTGCAGAGCACGACGCCGGAGGTGGGGTCCGAGTGGACCGCCGCCAGCTCGAGGTCCATGGGCTCGATGGGCCCGACACCGGCCCCGGGGGGATAGTGCGCCTCCGGGGGCAGGTGGAGGCTCGCCGGCTCGAGGCCCAGCTGGGCCTGGAGCTGCAGGTGGGCCGCCTGCTCGCGGTACTTGAGCGACTCGAGGCTGTGCGAGAGGATGTGCCGCGTCAGCTTGCTCTGGTTGAGGAACGAGGCACCGCAGTACATGCACGCAAACACCCGCTCATCCATACCCATCAACTCCTGCAACCAAACAAAATTAGGAACATCAACTTCTTGCGTATCTCTCTTTCGCTCTGCCTCTTGTCTTGCCAAGTCTCTCTCCCTTTCGCTCGTATCGCTTCGCTTTTTTTCTTTTTACTTTTTACTTTTTACTTTTTACTTTTCACTTGCGCTCGCTTATTCTCGATCCTAAAATCGCTCTTTACTCCTTTCTCTTTTTCTTTACTACAGAAAAAGTATTGTTCCTTGTCTTTCTCTTTGCTCTAGCGTTTTTCTACGTCTTTCCTCGCTATTTCTGTTAAATAGGTACATGTACGTGCTAGTGTACTAGATACAGTGTCGTTGTGTTTTATATTCTACAAATAGTTGCCACAACACCCGCTCCTGCTCAAATTTTTTCTTTTAGCCAAATTTTCAGTCTCAGAAAATAGAGAAAGAGGGGGCATTGGATCGCGAAGCGCGTCGAAGTTTGCTCTTGAAGAAGGGCCAGGAGGAAGGGATGCTTGTGTAGGCTGGGCACAAAATCGCTTGTGCCAAGTGTTTTGGCTGAGCTGGAGTTATGTGTAAGAGCGAAATTCGACGTAGCTGTTACTTTCTTAATCCACCAAATTTCCTTCCGCGGAATCACTTGCTTCGCGGAAACTTAATTCTTCTACTGTGCTACTAAAGGCAATTCTAGACAGCTCTAATGAAAGTGAAAGTCTTCGAGTCAACGTTGAACCCGATTAAGAATTTTAGAAAAAAAAGATCTATAATGCAGCGCATGGTTCTTTTTTACTTTTTTTTTTAACTTTCTCCATAGCCTCGGCTCTCTACAGCTTCTATTTTCGCGACCAAGTTTTCTAACTAAAAATCGATCAAAGACTCGGTGCTCGCAGCTATTTATCGGATAAAAAAAGTAGCTTTTGCGTGGAAAAAAGAGATAGTCATAGATAAGAATAGAGACAGAATATAGCCGAGCGCGCTCCGTAGGAAACTGAGAAGAAATTTGGTGAATCGTTCGATGTATTATAGACATTTTATTTTATTTTTGAGTAACCTAATTATTTTTATAAAATTAAAGTATCAAATTTGTTGTGTATATCATATTTATCATTAGTGTATGTACACAAGAGTATGGCGAAGTGTCTTCTGCCGCGTTGAAAAAACTTTACTTTTTCACTAAATAGATTTGTTAAAAAATAATGTGCATTATTTTTTATAGAATTTGTCTTTATGTTTATATATACATAGAGGATACACGGCAGCAACACAAGAAGTTGACGCTCATTTTTGTTTGGCGCGCTCGCGGGATCGCTTAATCGTGCGATCATTATTATACAAACATTTAAAAATTTTATGTTTCATATAAACTTATTTTTTTACAATTGATTTACTTCAATGGTGAAGAACAAAATAACTAGTGATAATAAATAATGCGTGTAGTACAAGATTTCTAATTAATAAGGATAAAAAAGAACAGTACAGAGTAATAAACAATCGAACAAAAACATCTCAGCAACAGGAGCCACCCCAAAGTCCAAACTCTCTCCTGAGCTCGGAGTATGCAAAGTAAGAAAAAAAATTTGTATTCTCTTTTTAATAAAAAATGTTTTGGCAGCATCAAGATTTTAGGCACAAACAATGCGAAATGCACTTTGAAAAAATGAACCGCAGCGTTTAAATTTTAAGTATACATTTTTTTTCTTACGCTTATACTCCTGCAATGCATCGCAAGATTAAGGAATCATTGCGGCGCGTTGCAGAGTAAGAACATCGGAGCAAAGGCAAATTGCATTCAACGCAAACAGCAACCGAAAGACAAATATATATAATACATAGAGTATAATAATATATATGACAATGTGACAAAGTAAGAAAAGTAAATGAAATATGCGTAGTACGTACTGAATACATGTTGACAGAGATGTTTAAATTTGAAATAAAGTATCTTTTTCGAACGACACATGTGATGGATGTTTGCTACAGTATGGATGTGTGCGCGTTTATGTAGAGGTGCTTACACGCGTATTTGTTATTGCTCTCTGTATCGTATGTGCGTTTTTTTACAAAGTGTAAAGATCTTTTAAAAGAGAATTGCGAGAAGAAGAAGAAGAAGAAGAAGAAGAAGAAGAAGAAGAAGAATAGGGGGATATAAGTAAATTACATATTTAATAACAATAAATTCGTGCGGTTTTTCGAGTGGTTGGTGAAACTTGTGTCATCAGCAAACGAATATGTTTGTGTCACAGTATCTAGTTTTTCATGTGAGAAAGTACGTAATAGGTGTAGCGGAATGGTCAAAAACGAAGGTCAACTTCTTCAACAATATCGTGCGAATTAACTGTTAGTATGATCGTGAAAAGCAATTTCGCGGCTCGACAATGCTTATATTTTTAACGTCAAGTATCATCGAATAAAACGAAAAACAAAGGTTCGCCCGAATAGCAGGTGCCTTTTTTAATTCTTTTTCTTTCTCCCTCCCTGGTCGAGCGCCATAGTTTGGTATTATTTTCGCGATGTATTTGGACTCGTTTCCCGATTTCGTTGCGCGCGTCATCGATAGGAGAAAAAAACTTGTTTGAAAAACGGAGTGGACAGCGTGCAGGTGGGAATTTGGAAAAGAGCGCTATTTCTTTCTCCCTTCGTTTCTTTTAAGGAAGGCTCGCAAATAGAACATCTACTTTCATTGAATTAAGACGAATCCTCTCGTTTGATTATTGGGAATAAAAAGTAGATTCGAAGGTTAGAGAGAAGGAGCGTGAGAAAGAAAAGAGCACATAGGTGCGCGTAAACGTATCCACATAAGCGTACGCGCACACATACATGTATAGTCGTCGCTTAGATGCAGAGAGGGAAAAAGTGGCGTTGGGGTCGTCGGGGGAGACGAACGTGAGGCTTTGATAAGAAAGATAAAAGAGTAAAAGAGAGAAAATAGGATGCACATATAGAACTACGGCAAAGTAGGCAGCGAAAAGCTGAACTCGACACTATTTTCTTTCCACCTTAGATTCGTTTATAGCAGTAAAACGGGATATTTTATTGTTAAATCTCGCCGAGTCTCAACTGATTTCAAATTCTATTTACTTAGCAATCTTTAACTATATCTTCGTGTAAGTTACCGAAAAATATTTAATAGTGATTCAAGTCGCTTTCGAAAATTAATTGTGTACTTAATTATTTTTGAAAAGTAAGAACATCATATAAGTCTATCCAAGAAGTTTTTTAAACTTTAAAGTAATGAATAAGAAAATGTGTTAAAATCGAATTAAAGTATTCTAAAGATTCGAACGGTAAGAGAGAAAAAATTAGTTCGAACATAAAAAAACTCGGCGTGAAGGTGGGCAGCGGACAGCAAAGCATTTGGGCACATGCAGCAAACCCACATGCACTTATTTATTACAATATCTTCCGACTTGTAAAGCAACTCTTTCGTACTGTTTACTTCTTAACCGTCGATTCGAACATCGTGCTACAACGGTCTTGATCGCTTACCCGAGTGACCAATTATTAACCATAAAAAAATCAATGTGGGAACGTAAAAGTAACGGCGAAACCATCAAGTCGCTTTCGAATTACAATAGTCGTGAAGAACAAAGTAAAAATAAAATAAAGTTATAAACCGAGCAGAGAAGTATTGTAAAACAAGGTGTAAGCGTCTGAGAAAGGATCGGAGAAACGCAAGAGCGAACAAAGTAAAAAAGACAGTACTGAACGTTGGCGCGGAAGACGCGTTTTAAAGAGACAACGCGGCTTTAACGGAAAGTCGCGTCGTTGCGGCTGCAATTATATATGCATTGTCGCGTGGCGAAAATACGCTGCATTATCATCTGCAACCTAACGACCTTGCTGCTTGCCATGTCGTGTCGCACGATTGCAGATGCGAGTGCATCCGAGTCGATAGGCCGGCGAAAGTATATATATATACACACATACGCAGAGATATGTGTATATATGTATGTAGTAATCAATAAAAAATAAAAGTAATGTAAGTTATGTAACAACAATAATAATAACAATAATAATGATAATGATAATAATATTGACTGTATACTGTTATATATGTATATATAATATTAAATATGTATATTTATGCAGAGCAGAGAGAAATACAAGAACAAGAATAATCGATAAGATATCCAAGTTGGAGAATGCAAAAGAGACTTACCGGATCGTGCGGCAATCGGTAGTCGCTGGACATTTCGCTGCTCGCGCTCCGCTCCTCCGTCGACCTCTCCCAGTCCACCTCCTTTTTCAGAGACTGCGAAAAGGACACACGCGGCGATTAGATGGCTCGATTCTCTTAGCTGCTAGTCGAGGAAAAGCGAAAGATACTGACCAGGGGCACTTGCTGAACGGGCGGCAGGCCCGAGGGGCCCGCCAGGGGCTCCGTGCTGTGCGGGGACGGAAGGCGGCTCTGCGGAAGGCCGCCGATGGGCAGCGTGACGGGCAGCGTGACGGGCGTGACGGGCGGGCCGCCGCCGGTGTTGTTGCTGAGGCTCATGTCGCTGGGTCCGCTGTGCACGGAGATGGGGCTGAGCGAGGCCCGCGTCTCCTCCAGGCTGGCCGCCGAGTCGGAGTCGCGGCGCGAGCGCGGCCGGTCGAGCGCCAGCGGCCCCGGGCACGGGCTGGCCGCCCCCCTCGACGTCGTCGTCGTCGTCGTCCGCGCCGCCGGCGAGGCCGGGCACTCGCTGATCTCCACGTCGTCGCAGTCGTTCGCCTCGGCGGCCGCCGGCTGCGGGCTCGAGTCCTGCTCCTCGGCGCCCGGCTCCCCGAGCTCCTTCTCGCGGTCGCGCTCCCGCTCCCGGTCCCTGCAGTCGCGCTCCCGCGGCTCCTTGCCGGCGGACTCGCGGTGCCTGTCGAGCCTGTCGTGCCTGTCGGGCCGCTCGGGCCGCTCGTCCGGGCCCTCCTGCGCCATGGGCTCGGCGGCCGGGGGCGCCGCGGGGGCCGGCTGCGCCTGGGCCTGCTCGCTGCTGCTCGCGGGCTGCGGGGCCTGCGACTGGGCCTGCTGCTCGTCGCGCTCGCGGGAGGCCTGCACGGCCGCGGCGTTGATGTTGGTCATGTCGGCGAGGCCCTTCACCTTGAGGCTCTCGGCCGTCTTGAGGAGGGCTGACAGCTGGCAGTACTCGACGTTCACCTCGCCCTTGTACATGAAGTCGACGAGGGTGCGCAGCTCGGTGAAGCGCACGTCCTTCAGGATGACGATGGGGTGCCGATTGGGGTGATCGAGGAACAGGGCCTGGAAGTAGCTGGAGCACGCCGACAGTACGACCTTGTGAGCGCGTATGGACGGGCCCTCCGTGCACGCCAGCGTCACGTCCACCAGCGACTCCGACTCCAGCAGCTGACTGAACACACCCAGCAAGTTGCTCTGATGATTGTTCCACCTCAGGCAGTAATGCTCACTTCCCATGTCTGTACTGCCCGCAACCCAGCTGCAACAGAGCAAACACCGCCCAAAGATTAAATATCCGACTCCCGAGTATGACGAGGCCCGCCCGACCGAGCCTTGTTATTAAAATCGCGAGCTTCATTTTTTACATTTTTCACATTTTTTTATTTTTATCCCCTTTGTTTGCACTACTTTTCTGTCCTTTCTCCAATTACACTTTAATTATCGAACGAGCTCGCCCCCACCATATCGCTCAGTTAATCATAGCGCCATCATGTTACTTGCTTCTTGCTCTTTGCTTCGTCAAAGAATTTTCCTTCAGCACCGCTTTGAGTCTGTTATTACCTTCATTTTTTTCGATCCTTTTAATTTTTTTATGCAACTCCGTGCGTAAAGACCTGTTTCTCGCACTAGTGCGTACACAAGCGTGCGCTAAATCAGCGCTTTACGCTGTCATTGCATAAAATACGGTTCGATACATGTACGTGAGAAGATGATTTTAGCCTCGTGTGACCTTCACATCACACCAGGCTAAAAATCATATTCTCGAACTTGCATCGAAATGTACTATATCAGCTTTTTCAATTTTTTCTATTTCCAAAACGAATCCGTTTTCCATTTTCAAATAGTTTTCGATAAGTAAGGGAAGAGATTATATAACCTGTAAACATAATTAAATTTTTTATTTCGCATAACACAGCGGCTTCGTATATCAGATATTGAAGTGACACCGTACGAAATAAAACTTTTCAGTACTTTAGAATAAAACATTTCGAATTCGCTCAGCGACGATATTGCAAGATTGATTTCATTATCTTAGTGGTAAAATTTTCAAAAAATGAAAAAAGGCTTGATTCATCAGTTTTCACAGTTAGTAATATTTCTAAAAAACATTAAATGTCACTTTTTCCACGAAAATAATTAAAAACTCAAGTTCAAAGCTTTACCTCATCGATTGACAGTGCAACTTTTCATCAGCCCATACTGCCCATAGTCGTGCGTGCTCTCTCATGTAAAAAAAAGAACGAGGAGAAAAAGCAAAATAAAAAAAGAGGGAGAATAAAAAAGGCAATGTGCTGGCTGGAACCTTTGGGAAACACCTGTTCTCCGGCTAAAGGCAGTCTCGCCTCTCGCGTCCACTAGCCCGAGACAGACAGCGACGCGGCGAGGGAGGGAGCGAGAAGGAGCCAGTCGCTCATTCCCCCGCACATAATGAATTATCAATCGTGTATTACACGTGGCGCTCTGATAATGCGTTGCGAAGTGCCGTCGCGTCTCGCCGCTCGGCTACTTTATCTGACGCACTCGCCGTCTCTGTCGCGCCGCGAGCGAGCGAACACCCACACGCGGCGTTACCTCCGATACTGCACGCGCCGCCGCCGTCGCCGCCGCCGCCACCGCCGCAGTGCGTTCTCGATGTTTTCGCCAATTTATCATCGGCCCGATACGCGCAGCTCTGCGACGCATGCGACCAACGTTTCTAGCGAGTATTTCGACGGCTTTCTTTTCGCGATATCTTTTTTCCTATTGCTGTCCTCTTTTTTATTTTTCAAACATATTAGCTCGCTGCTTTAGCTGCAACTTTTTTTTAAATTCCTTTTCCAAATCTGTTCAGAGAGAGCGGTTCGAACAAATTATCCCACACTTATTAGAAAAAAATTATTATTTATTTGTGTAAATTATTATGCATCGTAATCTTATAGGATGATTTGTTTGACACAACTTATAATCACAACTGCCACAAACACTGTAAAAATTACAACTTTAACGCTAGCTGATAAGAATTAAAAGCCAGATCACTTGATCTCAATATAACAAATCACATAATTTTTATCGAACAATCCCCGTTTTATTAATTACTAAATTTTCAACCACTACAATTTAAATATATTGATGCATTTTAAAATGAAATGAAAGAAAAAATAAATAAAAACCCCAAGTCAGTTCAATGAGTCAGAATGAAAATCACGCTGTCGTAAATAGTACAGTGCAGCAGTATTGTTTGCTTTCTTATCAGTGTAACGAACCTCTTAAATTACATAATAGAAAAAATATACATGTGAAAAAAGAGTAAGCAACTTCTCTAATTATCTTACGTCCTCTGCTGCATTTTGTATTGAACTCTCAAACTGCACGAGGTATAACTTTGTTTCGTTAGTCGTTCATTCGATTGAACAGATAGTCCAATGAACCCAGAAAGAAAACTGCTATCGGTCACCGCTGACCAAATTCGCGACGCGTCATCACCGAAACTACTCCCTCGCATCGCTCGCCCAAGGGGAAAAGGCAGAAAAAGCCTTCCCAAGTGGCACGCAAAAAGGCAAGATGGAGAGAGTCAGAAGGCAAACGAAAGAGCGGGCTGGAGGGAGGGAGTGAAGAATAGAGAAAGGGGAAGAGGAAGAGGAAGAGGAAGAGGGAGAGAGAGAGAAGCGACACCGGCACTTATTGATTCTTACTTTGGCGAGTAGTTGCACGCGTTGTTGCATTATGGCGCGCATACGTCGGCCTTATCTCGCGCGCCGTTTTAAAAGTGCCTCGCTAGCCGCGCGTGTCGCGCGCGCTCGCACTTGTACACACATGCACGCGCGCGGATGCGTGACCGCCGGCGGCCGGGGGCGCATATACGTGTTCGCATCGTTAGCGGCCCCGAACGCACTTCGCGCACACGAGCGCACGCACACACACGAGCTTCGAGACGGAGTCGCGACGCACGCATACTCGCGTGACACATGCATCCGCGCACTCGCGGTACTAATTGCGTGCTTCGATTGCCCACTCGATTCTTGCGTCCGCGAGCGTCTAAAAAACGGAGCCCTCATACGCTGCCGACGCTTTATCTACTTCGATTCTCGACTAATATTCGGTTTGGCTGCAGGTGACGTAGAAGACAAGACCGCCCGAGTTTATTGGTTACTTAGCTTCTTAGTTTCGTCTGATTAATGTCTTAATCTTAAATTTTAATATTGAGTTAATTTGTAGTTTAATGACTTTTTGCACCACGCGGTCATTTTCCTGTGCGTGTCTTATTACGTGCAGTACTCATAGAATGTTTACCTATCACGTGCAAGAGTTGCACACAACTTTGTTACATTGATTGACTTAGACTCTCTGACGTAAGGCCAATTCACAACTTGCAAGTTCGTGCTATAACTAACTAGTACTTTTCTCTGTGTATCAAATATAGATGCGAAATTAATTATTAATTTTTCTAAACAAAACAATATCCAGTATTTTAATCTATGTATCCATGAAAATTAGTCTAAGAAATCGCTCAATATACGTAAAAATACTATAGGTTAAAATATGAAGCTCGATTCATTTGAATAACTAAGCAGTGTCACAGTGATATCTTTCGCAGCGAAAAATTTGTTCAGTCAATGATTTCCTGTCAGCGGCAAGTACAAAACATTTCTATAATGCACCGGAGTGCACGTGCACACCGGGACCGAAGAGTGCAACGATATGCTAATACATAAAAGGGTTACACGAAATAAAATATTGCGAAGCATGCGGTTAAGAAACGGCTCGTCTGAAAGATTACTGCTGATCAGCGTAATGAAAGATGACCGAGTAGCGAGCTAAAGTATGAGCTTATATTATGAGCATTTCGCGGGTACTTCATTTTTTTCCAAGTCAGATACCGGGAATGAGTTTATGCAATTGTTTAAAAAAGTGTTCCATGCCAAGTTCTGTTTTACGCCCGAAAAGAATACGGAATGTCTCAATCCTTTATTCCTTTTCTTTTTTCTTCGAAGACTTGTAACGTAAATAATTTTTCACGCGGAAGTTTTTCTTTAAAATATTTCTTTAACAACAGTTTAAGAAGAATTAAAAAAAGCTTTTGTCAACTACATTTCGAAGCTTATTATTAAATGCTCAGAATAAAAGCAGCACATAAAATTTCAATGGCCTGTAACGTAAAAAACGTTAATAAGCTGACCTAATTAGGCGAAATGAATCGCACATTATGCAGTAAAATCTCTAATGCCAATAAGAAAATTAGTTTCTCCACTTAGCTTTTTTACACTACAAGTGCGCGTTTCGCTCAAGTACGCACAAATTAGACACTCGCCAAGTTCGCCGTCGACGTTGGACATTTCTAGAGAGGGGTGGAAGGGATCGTCGGCGTCGCTTCTGAATCGTGACCTACCGCAACGCGCCTACGCGCCGGCTCGCGTAGGCGCGCAGAGACGGGGGTGCGCACACACGCGCGCGAACACACATCTTATCTATCGATCTGTTTCCAACTAGTCACGGAAGTTGGCTCGCACGGCCGCGCACACGTGGCTTTTTTCCTCCGGCGAAATTTTGCGTACCGAACACAGTGAATTTGCACTTCCAACGATGGAAGGTTAACCCTCTCAAATGTTCCATTTATTAGATTCATTCGAATAGTGTAGCAATACTATATTTAAATGCAATATATTTACGAGCAAATACAAGTCTCAATGTTTTACAGTGTGTAATTTGTGAAGCTAAAATGATCGTCCAGCATGACACAGTAAAGGAAGAAGGTTTAAGATGAAGAGAAATCCGTAAAGACTCATTAGAAACTGGAGCGAACGAGTTAAGCGAGCCATGGTGTGGCGCGATCGCGGCGGGGCGAAACACCGAAATTACATGGCTTCGCGTTGGCGCGAACACCTGTTCTTTTTTCTCGGTGAGGAGCTGCTGCACGCGCGCGACAAGATACATCGCTCGTTCCGCTTGCAGCCCTCCCCCTACCTCCTGCCCTCGCTCGTTACGTAAGGCTCAGAAGCGCCAGCGAATTATTTATGTGATTTTAGAGGTTTTCTTCGCGGGTCAATCCGTTTATGCTATAACGCCGGGGCTGCGCACGCACGCCGAGCTTTCGGACGCACCTCGCCAAGCTGCTCTGCCAGGTAAACTAAAGTGCCGCCTAATTTCTCATTTGCGAGCTCATTTGCCTTGTTTCAACTCGTGCAATTCATGCGCAAGCTCCTGCACAGTTTTTTTTATTTAATAAGTAACATTTTACAATCTTTTAAAACAACTTTAATTAAAATTATAAGTTTATTTCTGAGAATATTATTACTGCACATGGGTAAATATTGTTCGCTCGAAAAGCAACAGTATGTGGACAGGAATTGAGGAACTCGATAAGCTTAATTTACGTTCTTCTTAATTTCTTTAACGTTTCATATTATACCAAGAAGGTGTAATTTCTTAACGCAATATTATTGTCATAAATATTTCTCGTGCATTCAAGTGACAAAGCGCCGTGTACGCATGCAGTAAGTATCTTCAATTATGCAAGTTTATGCATATCTATACGGTTCCTCTTCCTCCTACCGGTATCAACGCTTAATAACGCTAAATACGCCAACAAATGCGTTCACCAATAGAGCTAAGAAGGACGCACTTTATCAAAGGATAAAGAAGCAGATAAAAAGTTTGAATCATTCAATAAGCTGCACATGCGTGTAGAGACTAAACGTTGTAAATTTACATGATGCCGATGAATATTAACATATGCATTTATAAAATATTAAATTGTAGTTTCTGACACTTTTTCTTAGCTTGACGTTAATGATGAAAAAATTGATACATTTTTAAAAACTGACTTATCATCTGCCTAGTTACAGTATATACTTTTGTAATGCCGTGTAAATATGTTTAAGGAACTTCTTACGATTCTAGTACTAATTAGCCAATAAATTTGACTGAACTAAACGAAATTGAAAAAGTAAAAAATGTTACGAGTATGTAGGTTAATGAAAAGCAGGTCGCGAGCAGCCAAGTTTGAAGAAAGAGATAGCGAGAGTGATGGGGAAACTTGGCGAGAGCGCTCGTTAATTGATACGCATATTACGCCTTCGCGGAAGATCCAACTTTGCCTCCCCCTCTTACGCGGCACGTCCTAGACAACGGCGACGCATACAGCTTCGTAACGAAATTTATCAGCGATTAAGATTTCTGCGCGGTAACGAGCGAGTTATCTCGAGCTCCTTTTTCTTTTTAAATTTTGCACGGCGACGCGTGAAAAAGGGGAACCGATTTTTACGGGCAATTCGTGGGGCATTTATTAGAAATTACGATTTGGAGTGCGTGTTTTATAAAGGCCGGAGCCGGGAGCACGCTCACCGCGAGAACCCGCAGCGTAACGTGCAATTAGCTCCCGCGTTTTATGCAACAACCGGCCGCTTGCGCGCTTTTTTTCGCGTCGCGGGGAATTCTCGCAGATGCAGCTCGTCGCTGCTGGCGGCTTTTTTCTTTGCGTCGACATGACGACCGCGCAGCCTCTTTTTATGAATTTTTTCCACTCTTTTTTGATCACGCTCTGTTTGCTGAAGAAACTTTGTTTCGCTGTAGCGGCTTGCTTGTGCGTTAACGCGTTTTAGCGACAGAGAGGCGTAATCGCGAGGACAAAATTATTATAGGAAATGCACACTCATTTCAAGCATCTTATTCGTTCTCGATATCATTTTCGAAAAAGCTAATGAACAATTTGAATTTTACAAAGAAATTCAAGTCAATTATTTTCTATTTATAACTAATCACTATTGAATCAAATGACTCTTTACTTTCATAAGAGTATCTCTGAACAATTTATTTTTCATAGCGAACCATATATGCCCGCACGTGTAAGTAACATTTGTTTATTTCACTCTTGTTTTCTAGCTTAATTGTTGCACTCCTCTTTGTAAAATAAAATGCAAATGATCTTAGCTTGAATTCATTATCATTCGTGAAAAAAATGATTTGCGTTTCATCAAGAAAATTCGCTGCGACAGCACGAACCGCTTTTTTGTCGTCGCTCGATCCATAAAAGCGTTTGAAGAAATGAGCGTCGCGCGGCCGATTTCCGAGAGCTCGCGGAATTTCCCACGGCGGTTCTGTCGAGCGACCGTAAGAGCGGAATCTCACGCGGGTCAGCCTCCGGCAAAGTGGAAGATTAACACCCTCCAATTTCACGCGTCTCCGTGGCGAGCTGGTCGAAAAAGAGGAGGGCGCGAGGGTACTTGTCAAGGGTTTGCGATAAAAAGCAGCTGCGCTCCCGTCGGAAATGAGTGCGGCGTGTTACGCAGGGTCGGCGTGGCCAATCGCGGCCGGCCGAAGGCTCGCGCGTGAATATCGCGCGAGCAGGTAAAAAGAGCCCAGGAGCCGCGAACCGCTTTGTAGTGCGTGTCTCCTGCGCGGCCTCGAGATGAAAGAGACGTTCTTGGACCTGGTAATAGCCGAGCGTCGCTAATTTTCTGCTGAGAAGCACCGCACTCCGAAGAGCATTTTATTACAGTTCATTAATTTGCTTCGAAAAGTTTGTCTTATTAAAAAATTTATCATTACTTTATCTGTATTCTAGCTTTCATCCAACAGCGACAACTAATTGGATTAAAAAAGTAGACTAATATGCTGCACCTGTAGGAGTGTGTAGCTCCATGAACAAGTTTCTTTGGTGTACACATTGTATCTAATGCGTACATCGAATTGATTAGTATCTAACAAAAAAATCGCAAAAAATCGAGTGTCCATTTGCATTTAAAAAATTTTTAACGATCTTGAAAAAGTAAATGTATGATAATCAGCACGTATAAATCAGCAAGAATGAGAAAAAAGCAAAAAAGTTAAAAAATATTTAAGTAAATGGTAGGTCGATTGATAAGTGGAGGAAAAAAGATTTTTAAAGCGTAAAGTGCAAGCAGAATAGGAAGGGCGGCTCGTCAATCAAATTCAAAGTTTACAGCGCGCTGTAACAGCTCTTAGGAAAGTGGGGCAAAGTCGGTAATGGGCACTTCCGCGTTTGACGCAGAGTCGCGAATAAAGAGGGGTCACAGGCCGAAGAAAAGCCGGCATTTGGAAACAATTCAAATGGTGTCCCGGCTCGAATCCTGAGCGAGCTCCGCGTGGGACGCGACGCACGTGGAGGGGCCGCCGGGCCACGTTTCGTGCGACTATTGTCTGCACGCGCGTCATCAAAGTTATGGCTCTGTAGAACGCCCGCTACGCGCATTTACGTACTACGAGGACCTCGTAAAAGGCCGTGCGCGCGACGCCTTCCCCTTTCCCTCTTTTTTCCTTTTTTCCTTTTTTCCCTCCTCTCTTGCTCTCGCTCATTTTCTCTCGTGTTTGCCTGGCCTTTTTTACGCCCTTCGCGATTTTTATTGTTGCGTACTCCCGCACTGACGCTTCGCTCCCTACCGAATTTCAAACTTTACGGCCCGCTCAATTGCTTGTTTTTTCTGTTACCCTTTCGTGTTTAGATGCTTGCTGACTGCTTGGTGCAACATATACTTTGCAATTATGCACTTGGTGTAATAAAACATGTATTTTTAAAAACTAACAAATTTAGAAATGATAAATTTATTCCAAATAAATTATATCATCAATTAAAGTCAATGTATGTGAAAGAGTTACCACGTTGCAAAATTGTTAATGAATAGTTCAGAACAGATAAATAGGGTATACAAATTTTCTTATTAATACAGGAACATTTGTTTCGTCTTATAGCTCATTTGCTTATATTAAATTCATTTTACAAATGCGTAACTCGCGATTTTTTAAAAAAGATTTTTTAGTTTGCTGGTCACTTATGTTTTCCTTTTAATCTAGTTTGCAGTACACTTATTTATCAGTAACAGTTTTTTGCTCAGCCTTTAATAAAAATCATACATAGTTTATCGGAATGATATACGTACGTGTCGTTAATTATACGCAGCAGGAGTAAAACATTAAACTTGGAATTAACAAGTAATATGATTATATTTGTATGATTTTTTTGCACTAAAATAAATTATTTAAATGAAATCGATTTACGTAAAAGTATTGAGCAATTGCTTTGATAATTAATTAAATTATCACTTAATTATAATATACAAGTACTAAAAAAAACTTATTGTTTATAAATATTTGCAAATTAGAGTATTTTTAAAAAAATTCACCGTTAATTATAAATGTCAACGCGTGATAAGTTGGAAAAGAAAATCCGCACAGTCCGTAATATTGTTTTAAGAAAATGAAAAGAACATAAACAGCATGCGAATTGTTGCAGCCTCTTTTATTTCTGTGCACCTCCATCGAACTCGTCTCTCCTTCCTCTTCTGGTATATCATTGATTTTCCCTTTGTTCCGCGGCGAAGTCATACCGCGGTCGTCGTTAGTTTCGCCCGCCCGCCTCCGATCCCGCGACGTTTCCTCCTTTTTTTGTTCGATCGTGCGGACTGCCAGTCTGCGTGCGGATAAGGTCGTAGTACTTGAGGGCGGGGGGAGATTTTTCGCACGTCGTTGGAGTAGGCGAAAAAGACGCGCGTGTCCAAGCACGAGCACACGCCTCCGTGGGCACGTCGTTAGTCGCCGCTTTTAACGACGCAGACGTGGCCCCCACCCACGTCACAGGGCCGAGGTACTGGAGAGAGACAAAACGCGTTAGCAAACTCGCGCTTACCCCGCGGGGAGGCGAGGCGAGGTCCGAAAGTCGCCGCGAGAGCTGAGTTATGAAGTCGGGAGGAGAATCGAATGTGGCAGACTCTCTAATGGTGAAGACTTTGATGAGCATCTTAAATTTCAGGCATATGGGCGGGACTGCCTTTTTTTCATTCCGTTTTAAGTAGGCTTTGCTATTAACGTTCTGGGCATCAGTATTCAAAATAAGCGATTTTAGTTTTAGCATTTTTTTGTATGTCCGCAGAGAATAATTGAATAGATATTTTTTAAAGAAAATTAATATTTTTAATGAATATAAAATATATTTACACAAAAGGCAAAGAGGACGATTTTTTAATTTTTCACCGAGTAAACTTTTTACGTACTATGGATACTTTAGCGAGCTCTAGCGTAACTAAAGCCTACGGTATGCAACATCGATATGGTTTACAGCCCGAAGTTAGAAATTTTTCTTTTTAAGTTGAGCAAAAATTGAACATGGTACATAAAAGATGCATCGCCTTGAATATTTTATTAGACAATATGTATGCTTACATTGTTATAAAACAAATTTCTGATTCCTTTTGTTTTTTTACAAAGTAGAATAAGGTGATGACAACTTGGCGGACTTGTACCAACCATTATCTACTTACATTCCGAATCACCTTGTTAATATATTAATCGTTAACTATCCAATCAAGAGTAAAATATATAGAAATACATGCACGCAGAGTATTTAAGCAAAAGTTGTGTGCTGCCAAAAGATATATGTTTGGCACAAATAATATATGTTGGCTTAACTAAATTTTAAGTCTATGTAATGAAACATTTGCGAGTATCGCTAAATTTTTTTGGCTCAGAATAATACTTTATAAGCGACTACTGTTTGAATCGAAATTTTCATCAAACTATAGACAAATATTCTATGCGCTAATCAACATTTTGGCTATTTTGGAGTTTTCAAGGGTTTATTCATAATATATTTTATTGATATTTCATACAGTAAATTGAAAAAAATTGGCTTAAAAACCGAATTTTGTCCACTTCATCGTGAACATTTACAATAAACCAAAAAAATCGGTTCAGCCGGTTCGACTAGACGAATGTGCTTTGAGCTTACTCTCGCGCGTTAAGGACAAAAGAAGTGCGCCGCGTCAGTCGGCAATAAAATCTCCTTCCCCTCTCGTCGTTAGGCGGCGGTTCGCGCGTCTTAAGAAAGGAGTGAATGGCCAGTGTCACGGTAAAAAGCGCATTTAAGAAAAATCCGCGAGAGCCGAGGAAAGAAGCTCGAGCGGCGGAGTTTTCACCGCGGCCGCTAGCCGGATCGATTTTAATCTCGATAAACA
Source organism: Eurytoma adleriae (assembly GCA_900480045.1). Taxonomy (NCBI): domain Eukaryota; kingdom Metazoa; phylum Arthropoda; class Insecta; order Hymenoptera; family Eurytomidae; genus Eurytoma; species Eurytoma adleriae. The sequence continues at coordinate 121,146 of UXGC01000409.1, forward strand.
GAAAAAAGAGTTACGGTGAGAAGAGCTCCGGTGATGCGCGAAGCGAAGAGTCAGGCGAAAAAAGGGGGGGGGGGGGGGGGCTCCTC
>UXGC01000410.1:0-120949 GCA_900480045.1 Eurytoma adleriae
GGGGGGGGGCCGGGGGGGGGGGGGGGGGGGAGGGAGAGGTGGTCGGTCTGATTGGACCCGTAAACGAACTCTAACGAGCTGACCTTTCTCTTGTGTACGGCGACGTTGCTTTTCCCTCTCCCGGCCCGGAGTCAATCGACCTCTCACGTATCACTTACGGTCCATCCGCCGCCGTGCCCGGGAGATACACGACCGCGCGGACGCATACACAGACCGGCGCTTCGTTACATTAGCTGCACGTACGCGGCGCTCGTTTTACGCACGCACGAACGCCTGCATCCATCTCCTTTGATCACTTTTTCCCCTCCCCCCGCCGCTCGCGGTTTCCTCATTGTACGTACGTGCGACGGCGCGGCGGCGACTCGTTTCCGTAATCAACGCCGCGCCACGGTTTACGGCGGGCCGCAGTTAAGGCAGAAATAAAGGACGATAAAGCAGGATTAGGGGAGAGCGGGATAAACGGGGGCGCGCAGGCAAATGTCGTCGGGCGCGTATATAACTTCCGCTTTTTTTTTCGCTCCGCGCGGAATGAGTTACGCCTACGCTGCCGCGGCGTCGTGGTTATTTTGCTCGCGATATCCCGACGCGCCATCTCATTTCCGAGATTCGTCGTTCGAACGCGGCGGAAGGCGGGGAGAGGAGGAAAAAGTCGGGCGAGAAGACCGCAACTTCCTTCCAATAAAAGTGAGAGCCGCGTTCGACGAGTCGCGCCCCTTAAGCCGCTTTCTGCCGACCTGCCGCGATCACGTCGAGTATTCCCCTACATAGCCTTTTTTTGATGAAATTCAAATGAAACTTTTCTTAATTTGAAGGCATCGCCAATTTTTCGGCCGGTACTTCCCGCTATAAGCTCCCGGTATAAGCTCTTCGGGTATTAAATTAGTTTCTTCCCGGAAGGCTTCGTCGCCGAAATTTCCGCGATAAAGATTTCGCCGTTCTCTTAACGTCGCACGTTCACGGCGAGGTGGTGGCGAAATCAAGCGTCGGGGCGGGGTGATCGTCCGAAGCATGTGTGTCAACTACCTGTTAAAACATCGTTACGAATTTGCATAAATGAGGAAGCGCAAGGCGCGGCGGGGCGTTGGGGAGCCGGGGGGGAGGTAGAAGAAATTGGAACGATGCCAGGCTCAATTTTGAGCGGCGTTCGACCTCGCGCACAGTACCCTTAAACCCTCTCGAGTTGCCGTACATCACCGAGAGAGGAGCCTGTCCTCCCTCGTCTCTTTCCTTCTCTCTCTTTCTCATCTGCCGGCGGAGCAGTGGTAAACCTTGTTAAACGACTTGTTCTCCCCCTCCGCTAACTCGTCAACTTGGAGGACCTTGACGAGCCTCCACGGAGCCGATACACGAGTGCTAGCATTTACCAGGAGCTCTGCCTTTAGAATTTTTGTTAGATCTGTGATGGTTTGATGGAAGTTATACTTAATTCTAATTATAGATTTTGAATCTAGGGTACAACATAGTACGAGAATTTTAGTCAAAAATAGGGGTTCCTATTTGATGAACAAGACTTGACCTTCATATAATTCTGAAAATGGTGCAGAAGAACAAGTTCAATGTCACTATCTAGTGTCCTCCCTCTTAACCCAATAACTCGATAAGCAATAATCTCATAACTCAATAACTCGATAAATTTGTTCGGATAATTTTTCTATACTTTTCGTAAATTTCAAAAATAAAGAAGGTGTATCTTTTGCTAATTCAAATAAAAAGTATTCAATTACTATTAGACTTTACTAGCGCTAGATTTTGGTTAGCTCTGAAGAAAATGTCGACATAAAAAAGGCATCCACAGTATTGAAACCCGAAAAATATGAATCATTAGCTCATTCGAATCGAAATTAATTACATCGATGTCAATGATAATTATGTTTCTACCAAAGCACAGGGATCATTTTATTGTATTTTTGAGTGTGGATATTTTTACCAGAACTTTTTTTTCTCATCATCTGAGAAAACGTTCACTATATATTTTCAAATACATAAAATATATTATTTTAATAAGAAAAAATTATTAAAATGCAGCTATCATTGCATCCATCGCTTTTGTTAAATAGTTCATGTTAGTCAATCAAGTGATTAAAAACCGTTGCAAGATTAATCGGAAATTTATCATTAAGCACTTTGATGTTGTAAACAGTTGATAATAAATATGCACAAAAGTGCATATGCTCTTGGCCAATCTGATTTGCAGTGCGTCAAGTGTGACTAATGCGATGAATAACGCCTGGGATTAATTGATTGGACAACTACTCTCAAAAGTTAATCGCTGCAAAGTGCGTTTATTCAAAATGCAAATGAACTGAATATTTTAGTAGATTTGCCGTCAATTGGAGAGCAGAATGATTTTTACAAATACAATTTTCCCGCTCAAGTATTTAAGCAAATCGATAACAACATAATCTTATTCGAAATATATTATAAAACATGTAAAATTTTAAATGTAGAAAAATTTATTGAACTTAAATTTTAACACTAAAATAATCCCTTTTTGATTTATCTCATAATAATCTCGAATTTAAATAAAATAGACGTTAAAATTTCATTTTCGTAATAAGCTTATGCTAAAATAATAACAGTTATCGAACTCTGTTAGTCATATGATTACCTCATGCATATGTAATTCCAACATTATAATGACGTTAGAAAAAAATCTCTATTCGTCACAGCGAAAGAAGAAAAAAAAGGAGATCCGAGAATTTTAATAAAATGTCTCGACATCGCCCATTTTCCACGGCGGTCGTGCGAGAATTCTGTTAAACTGCTGACGAACTTGGAGCTCTCGAAGGCCTCTCGGCAGTCCGCTCGCACACGTACACGAGGCAGCGATTACTGGATAACTCCTCCGCACTTTTTTTTCCCTCCTTTTTCCCGTCCTCCCGCTCTCTGCTAAAAAGCGAGCGAACTCTCGAAAGTGCGCATTAGCCCGTATAATTTCGCGGGACATTTCGAAGGAATCGCGTCTCGTTTAGATAAGCTTCGGCTCGCTCCGGATGGAAATATATACAGAAGAAAAAAGAACGAACTAAAAGAATGCAGCCCCACTGTATGCGAGATTAAAAAGAGAGGACAGCCGAGGCCTCCCGCAGGCGTCCGCGCCGAGAGGAAATAAAACAGCGCGAACGTCAAAGTCCAGCGCCTCCCGAAAAAAAGTGGAGCGACCAAAAAAAAAGCAGAGGCTCCGCCGAGGGCCCGTCGCGCGAAATCCGCATAATGAACGACTCCGGTGCGTTATAGCGCCGGCGATATTTGCTCGACCCGTCCCCCCCGGGGGGCTTCCCCTCGATCGAACGTCGGAGCTCGCGCGGGGGGCGCATCGCGCAATTATCGAAAATTGCCAGTTGTTTGTACTACGAAGCGCCGGCGCTGCGGCAGCAATTATGCGGGCGTTCATCGTGATTTATGGACCGTTCGCCGAACTCGATATGCTGGGCGGCGCGCGGATATGGGCACGCGACGGCCGCCCGAGTTAGCGCCCGTCTTTTTAACGAGCGCGGGATTCAATGAGCGCGGGGTGCCATTTACGCGGCGACGGTTTTCCGCGAGGTCGCCGGAGGAAATTTCCTCGCTGACTACGGCGTTGAGCAATCGAGTGTAGTTGCGCGTCCGAAGGCGCGCCGCTCGAGGAAACAATGTTTACGATAATCCCTTTTTTTGTCGTCGTTTGCGCTGATGAATTTTTAAACGTCGCCGAGATTTCAAAATCACACGCGGCTAATGTCCGTGAGTCATTTTCGTCGCGAAGTGATTGAACGCGACATTATTTTGATTTCGGAGATTTAAAGTTATGAGAGGCAGCGGTGATTGATTGAAGGTGGCCTTACAAATGTAAATGCCAGCTTCAATAAAATACGGAAACACTTGAAAAAAATACTTGTTTTATTTTATTCGGTAGACGGCGAATTTAAAATCACTCGATTATGCAAAGTGATTGAATGGCGAAGTCCAGCATTAAGCATGGTTCATTTGCATATCAAAAGAGCATCTTTCAATGTTTTATTGAAATACCTCGAATCTTGAATTGTGTTATTTGTACACACATGCGTGCCTCGCGAAATAATATTTATCTTCGTGCGAGTAGTAATAATTATAAAGAAAAATTAAGCGGCCATAATTCAAATTACATATGTCACTGCAAATGGACGAAAAAGGAGAAATTACTCATCACCTGTCCAGGAGACTAATAGCGTGATTAGTAATTGATATTTAAAATACGTAATAATGAAAAGGCTAATTATTAATTATAATCATCCACGATAAAATGAATATTCACGTATCCGTATGTTAATAATATAAAAAATGAACTACATATATAACTATATATAAAAGTCAATTATACCTTTCGCAACTCGCTTGACGTACCTGCCACCTCAACGTGAAAGCATCATAGGTGGTCGATTAATCGAATTTCTTACGGAAAGTACAAACTTACGCAAACTCTCAACCACGTATAACACACTTTTATTTATAACAAATTCTTATAGGAAACTTGTGCTTCTCGCCAACTTTGCAATTCAACTGAATTCAAGAGCCCCAGCCGTAAAATAAATTGCACGCGCAGGAAAAAAATTCAAATTCGAGTAAACCAGACAAAAAAGGAGAAGGCCGGCGTAAAAATGTCGAACGTAGCGCGGCGCTCGGTGAATTACGACGAGAGGCGGGAGATGCAAGCGCGCGCGCGAGCCGTCGGCTTCTGGGAAATTAATTTATTTTGCAAACGCGCATTATGCGCGCGTGTGCGCGCAGTCGACGGGCACTGGAGATAAAGGCGCGAGAAAGAAGGGAGCCGGCGAAAGGAAGAGAGGCGTCGCGCATACGAAGCGGCCAGTGGCGCGCGGGGGCTCGGACCGCAGATGGAATTGATTCACGCCGGAGGGCACCGAGCGATAATAATCAGTATCGATCAGAAACGTCATTCACACTCGACCCCGTTTGACCCGCTGCCAGTCGCGCCGGGGGCTCGAAGAGTCGCCGGGAGTTTGTCTGGGCTCCGCGCGCGTACACACTCTGGATTATTGATGAGCCCCAGCGAGCGCGGGCCGGTCCGCCGCAGCGCCGACGCGAACTTAATTCTATTAATTAAAAAATCGACGCTGACGCGTATTAATTCTAGCGCGCGCGAGTCTTGTTGATACTTCTATGACGCGCGATGTTTGCCCTGCCGGCGCGAGATTCGGCAAATTCGCGCTCGCGCCGGATTAAAGCGGGCGAATCGGATTTTGGCGAAATTCGCGACAACTAGTTCGACGATGTTCGGGGATAACGTTGTTGGTGGTGAAATATTAATGTTAATCGAATGCATGCTACGGCGGGTTGCTGTAATTACGTTTTAAAATTTAATGATTCTCGCTGGATAATTGCGTAATTAAATGCTTTAATATTAAAAGATTCAAGCTTTTTATTAAACTATAAATGTATGGTCGTACAATATTCATTGTTATATTTATTTTTCATTAGGATTTTTTCAAGTACCAGAAAAATATAAAGTTCAAATATATAAATCAATATAGTGAACAAAATGTAACGATGTACGATATTACGTGCTACTTTATAACTATACCGAAGTAATTAAGTTACTACCACCGAAGTGTCTAATAACACCGAACTTTTGTATTCTCTACGAACAATTGGATCTTCACAGTATATCAGATTTATTCTTTTCAATTCTCTACTCCAACAAAGCTCGCGGTGTTGCGCGATTGATTTGACTCGGAGTAGAAGTCGCTTAAAATTGAAGTGCCAATATTTTTGCTCCCGCGGATCGAGTCTCCTTCATCCGGGGCATTATACCGCCCTAAAAGTAATTTCGCAGAACCTTGAGCCGTCCTCATCCCATTACCGGGCGCCTTCGCTTAATTCGCACAAAGACAGCGAGGAGAGTGAGAGGGTGGCTCGAGCGATTCCCCCTTAATCCGGGACAATAATGAAATCAGCCGCTGCGGCGACGGAGCGCCGCGTCTATAGCCTGAGTGAGCTGCGCGCGACGAGATTGTTCGCGCCTCCGCGCATCTCCGGCATGCAGATGATCCCGACTCCCCCGCGTCCCGGGGGTTAATGCCGTCGCCGCGTCCCTCGCCGGCAATACAAGGCCAATCGGCGCCAATAAGAGCCCAATAAAGCGGCACTCCCGCGCGCCGCGTCGATAAGCGTCACCCCTCCGCAGGAGTCGGACTCGGGGAGACACTCGCTCCGGGGATCTGGCAGGTGAGGCTGTAAGACGCTCCCCCGGGGATACCGAGTCTCGACTGTTCCTCCTTGTTCCAGCTTGTCTTCCTTCTTTTTCGATATGCGTGCGTACCTATAAGTATACGTGCGATCGCAGGACGTGAAATAATATATCGTAGGAGGTGACGCGTGCGTGCTCAAGCGGAGTATACCGCAGGAGCCGATAGTTCGCTAGACTTTTTTTGCGTGGGCGAGCGCAACTAGGAATAAATTTTTACGGCGTACAAGATTAAACGTTTTAGCACGCTATTTCTTTTCGGGGGCTGAGCATTGTACAACTTTAAACAAAAATTTACTTTGCAGCCGGGCGTTAAATAATCGCAACACGTCGAGTAATTTATAATTGCTCGCTTAAGCGTTTTCTTTTAGACCTCGACGTTGCTCGCGCTTTATTTAATACGGCGCTTTCAAAATGCGCCGCATTCTTTATACAGCAATTTTACGCTTTCACCGAGAGTTGCTTGCTACATTAATACGGATCACTGAGTCGCGACTGAAGTTTATGCTTGTCTTTCAATCACTTTCAAGCTCGCAGTCCTCGAAACGCCCGGGAACAAATTGCGCGAATTTATACGGCGCTTAAATAAGCTTGCAAATCAAAATGCCCCAAGCCTCATTAACGCGAGCGCAATTAATTCGCTCGCGGGAAGTGACCTTTAAAAACGCAACATTGCGCATCGACAATTCGCTCTCCACAAATTACGCCGCGATTGGCCCGCGTTACACGGGTAAATCGCCTTTCGAGTAAATGTTCATCATCGAGCGCGAGCGCAAACATCGAACGCTCCGCGCCCGGAATTCCAGGCGGCGTTCCAGCGAGCGCGAGCGAGTCGCGTCCGCTCTAAGGGACGTAATTCAGAGGCACTCTTTGTTAATTAAGCATTCGCGTGGGTCACGAAGCGCCGAGATAGCGCGTTCGAGAAGCGCCGGGAGAGGAGGGGGGAAAGGGTTAAGCGAAAGGGCCGCGGGGGGCGGAGGGGCGCGATTATTACCGCCGAGCGAATGGCTAAACGGGACTTACGAGTCGCGAGAGCGCATTTCACGACTGCGCGTCACCGGGGAACATTACTGTTAATGCGACGCGCAGGGTCTGATTCGCGCACGGCCTGCGACGTCGTTGTCCCCATGTGCGCTATTTACGAGCTCCTCGCGATACGGGCGGCTGCGCCTCCATCGGGCCGACTCTTTTCTCTCTCGGTCTCCCTTTTTTTTCTACGCGAGGCAGACTCCGCCGAGGCGAATGAAAGCGCGCCAATTGATGACGGCGATGCCGCCCCGGGGAAGTTGATGAATCTGTGCCATCAAGATGAGGCGAATTCGCTCGCGAGGCTAATCGTCGCTAATTTAAAAGCGACGCTCATCGGCGGTGCTGAAAATAAAGAAAAGACGCCTCGCCTGTCTATTTCGAGCCTCGGCAATTATTTATCGCTTTAACGTGAACAGTGCGACGGGACGTTTTTGTGCGGTGGGCGGAAGGCACGTATATACCTGACGCAACGGCTCTCCGTAACTCTTTGAGTGGAATTATCGCTTACACCTGGGGCTCCGTGACTCGCGCGCGCGATATTCAATGTTCAAATGACTTTTCGGCGGAATAAGACGTCGGCGCGGAGTTACCGAGAAGGAGGCATTTAACGACCCACAAAAAAAACCTTTTCATCCGCCCCGTACGGCGTCGTAAAACTAAATAAGCATCCTCCCATGATTCACAGTTTTACGGTTTACCAACGCAGTCGCGCGCGCCGTCGAATCGACGTAAATCAAAAGCTCCGAAGCTCGTCATTGCCGGGTGCCATTTCGAGAAACGGGACGCCATTCACTCGAGGTTCGTCATTCGTCTTGCGGGCCCCGCGTCTCGTCCTCATTTTTTTTTTCTCCCGACCGCCCCTCTCCCGGCGCATCGGTGTGTGAGCGTCGCGGCCGCGAGATTTTTTCCCATTCTGACCGACCGAATCCGATTCGTCAAGGTCCTTCACGGAGTCGCCCGTAACGCGTGTCATCTCGAGCGCTCGAGAGTTTCCCATTAAATGCAATGACTGTCTGGTGTACGGGCCACTCCCCGACCTCTCCCCCCTTTACGTGTGTATACATGATTCTCCGTGGAATCTTAATAACGCAACCGCGACGGGGTCCCCTTTTTCTTTCCTGCCGGGATATTGCACTTTGTAATGCAGTGCGCAATGGAATTTTCATTACGTCGCTTGTAATTATTACGTGGGTCAACCTGGCCACGACGGAGGGTATTTGTGAAATATCACACGTTTGACTATTTGTACGTAGTAACCGTATTGCATATTTTCGAGAACTACTTTGAGTAGTATTAAATTAAACCCTGCTGTCGTATAGTATGTAAATTACTGATTTTAAATTCAATACATCAATTAAACTCAATTTATTTAAACCTAATTAATGTTATTCGATAAGTTTAACAATTAATATCGCTCATTATACTAGACTAAATTTGCGATTATATAATATTTTTAAAATTTTAACAGAATTAATTAGTACCTTAAACAAGTAATCCACAGATTCGGAAGCAGGTACTTTTAGAGCGTATGTCTGCAGTATATTTAATTACCAGCATGAAAAGCAGCGATATTTTTACGATTTTATGCATTCACCAGTTTCTGCAAGGACATCCGTCAAGGTAAAAGTGACCTCGAACATTTATCAGGTACCATCTTTTGCATAAAGTAAACGCTGTACTCTGTATTAAAGAAAGGAATTTTCAGTGCATTTTTGTTCTCTAATTGTCCATATAAAATAAAAATACAAATTACTCGTTGCACTGTGCAGTATATAACCACAGAGGATTATACGGTAACACATATGCGAACCACCGTTTCGGGAGTTCACGCTGCATGTTCCTCCATACGTCTGCGTCTGTGTAAAGGAGGCGCGCGACCTACGCTACCTCCTTGAGTGCGAAAAGACCAAAACGTAAATTTTGGATGGTGCTTTTCTGTATACTCAACACGTCAAAAAAAAAAAGAAAATGAAAAAATCCCTTCTGCTCCGATGTGTGCTTGGAAACCGACGGTTTAAGCTTATGTCACGGAGTCGGTCCTCGTCGCGTCTGCACCCGCCCGAGAATTTGGAGTAGCCACTTCCTGTCGTGTGTGAGTAAGAGGACCAGGCCACCAACTACGTGCAGCCGTGAGGTATAAATTATACGATAAGTATTTCCTTCCCGGCGCCTGTGAAGTAAGCTGCACCCGCGCGTCACGGACGTCCTACGGCCGATTGCGCGGGAATTGCTAATTAAAATTATGCATTGATACGTGTCGCATTTCAGTGAAATTTTATAATCGAAAGTTAATTGAAATTTGTAATAATTAATTCGTGTTTAATATTCAGCGATAATTTGTAATTAACTCGTAACTTAACTTGTAGAATTCAGCATGTTGTCTCGTCATGATTAAAGGTAAGGAGCGTCAAGAGACGTGTTTTCAATAAGAGACACGTGCATGCATTTAATCAAATGTTTAAGCGACGATGCGCCATATTACCTGCAAGAGAAAGAGAGAGAGAGATGTACGAGGCGACACTCATACGCCGAAGGATCACGCGATTCTATGCCGCCAGCCAAGCGCCGATGCTTCAACCGAGGGAGGCTATATACGCGCGGCAATTAATAGCCGGAAGCTCGCTCGTAGGTACTCTCACTCCTGGCCTGGCCCAGTTTAGCCACGCGGCGGTCCTCGTGGCCCTGAGCCGCCAGACGACATCCGTCGACCGACGAGGAAGACCACCAAACCGTCCTCAGTGCAGCTCGTTGCAAATCTGGCGATTGCAGTGGACAACCGACACTATGAGAATGTAAGAGGAAAGCCGAAATAAAGCTGTAGAATAGTTACAAAATTAAAAAGAAAGGAGCAAAATACCAATCGCCCTCAATGTCCTTGATTGTACAAAGGGAGAAAAAATATTTGATCGGCTAATTAGTGAAGTACCAAGTGGCTTCATCCAATGACGTAGAAGCAGACACACCAGGACGATGTCACTTAGTATTCTATCTCTTCGTCTTTCTTTGGCCATCTCTGCATCTCTCTCTATCTCTCTTTCTCTCCCTCTCTCTCTCTCTCGCTCGTCGACAAAAATGAAATGACATTAATTAAACGAATACACAGGTAGATGCTCTCTTCCATCAACTGCGCGCCACTTCCAATTAGCGCGCGGACGGATAAACAGGGCGTCCCGCGCACACCTCGCGCGCGACTGCTGCATTTAAACGGGCACACGTGCACCTACGGTCCCAGCTCGAGAGAGATGCCAGCTCGTTACCCCGGTTTGGGGGGGAGGTGAGCAGGGAGGGCTGGGGACGAGCTCGCGGGGATCATCGCGGCGCGCACACGCGGACGAGCGGAAAACGCCAAGTAGACAACTCGTTATCGAAAGCGGATGAGCAGTCTGCTGTGGCGCACACGGCGCTAAGAGAGCGAGCCCCGAGACCGCGGCTGCGAATTAAGGTTGCACCACCCGCCTTCGATCGGTAGTGGAATTCTCGATTGTATGGTTGGGGAAGCCCAATTATTTTCTTAATTTTTTTTCTTTTGTATATACTTGCATACTGAAGATACAAAATTCACGTGGAAGAAGAATCACTCCAATCTCCAATCCAATTCAAGCTGTTAATCGCTTCGAATGATATAAGTTACTTCGATTGAGCGATTTATTGCACTATTCCCTTACATATCGCATAAAGTGAGCAGTGATGCAATGGCTGCGTTTACACGTTTTAACCCATCGCTAGAAACGTTGTGTGCAATCGCTTCACGGTAAAGTCGATAGCAGCCAATCGCTAAATGTCTTTGGTCGGATATTGCCGGCAGCGGTACTTTATTTACGATTCTTCGCGGTTGAGCGGCCGCGCGCAAGCGTCAAGCTCCCGCGGCAAGCTCGCGCATTTTTCCCAAGCGCCACAATAGCGGCGCGTATTGTCGGCGCGATTCGCTCGCCGGTAAGTGGAAATCACTCCGTCAACCATCCGTACGCTCGTTTCCCTCCATTCTTCGCGTTTTTTTTTTTTTCTTTTTATTTTTGCGTTCGCTCGCCCGACCGCCCTTTGGCGCTGGGTACATACGCATTTCGCGCGATTTTCCCGCGACGAGCGCTCGGCGTTTGCGGATGCCAATCAGCGCGGTGCCACGGCGCCGAATGAATGGAGGGAAGGTAAGAGACGATGCGAAACGAGACAAAGGGGAAAATGAGTGGAAAGACGGGGCGGGGAGGGAAGCATAATGTGCAACGAACCATACGAGGCGAAGCCTTGCAGCCATCTTTTCATCGCCTCCTCCGAGTGGTTGGGCTCCCTCTGTTTCACCCCTCCGCGCGGGGCGCAAAGTCAGTACTTTTCGCCGCGCGTTCGTCAAAGGGGAACGTAGGAGGATCAAATTAAAAGTCGAGCACACGCGCGCGCGCGCCAGCATTCGGTGGCCGGTATAATTTTGAGTCTGCCTCGAAAAGTTGGAAATTGGATGTGGCCTGTAAAAACAAGCGAGCGCGCGGGAAACACCAGGGCAAATTAGCCGCGCCAACGGGAGGATCCAAATAATACGTTGTGTAATTCGAAGGGGGATACTTCATCCCGCTTTGCGGACTGTGCGATACCTCCGCACCCGGCGTTCGCTCGGGCTCCCTCTCTTTCCCTTTCGCTCGCTCTTGCACTCGCCTTTTTTCCCGGCCCCTCCCGCCTCTCGTTATTTTCATCCCGGCAGATCTGTCGGTGCTTCTCGTAGGGTTTAATCCGAAGCGGCGGCTCTCAAAGCTCAGGACTTCACAGAGGGAAAATCCAGCGAGAAAGAGGGCCGACGAGTTCGTATAGCGGGCCCGGGCGCGCATGGGAAAGCGGGACGCGGACTACACGCCAACTATTAGTTAGAAATAGAAAATCCAAACAGAGCAGCGCCGCGCACGAGCGATAGAGAGACACACAAGCGGCAAGGGCGTGTTTGAGTGTTTCGAGTGCATTTATAGCCGAGTGCATCTTTTGTCGAGTATGACAAACATTCCGAGTGCCGCCTACAAAAGAATCCACAATTTGTCAAAATAACACGCGCTGCTCAACTTCGTAATAAAGTCCATTCATTTTCACTGTTTTATTCCATTACGCTCCTGCAAAGAAGATAATTTTGTTGTTTGCTTGTTAAATTTGTGAAAATGTGTAATAAAAAATAATTATATTGTTACGTAGGCTTGTAAATTGTTTGTCGTTATATTAACAATTACATGCAGAAATTGTTAATTGAATTTTGAAACATTTTACAATATTGTTCTAGTACTAGAATATTTAAACTATTTAAACTAAATAAAAACTGTTACCATAGTTTTATCCAATGTATATTTTATGAAATTCATTTAAGGATTAAAAGAAGGATTGACTGCTCGTATCGACTTCAATTTTCGTAATGAAAGAAAAATATTTTACCTGCATTACAGCAGTATTGAGGAAAGTTAGCAGAGAGGAAAGATGTAGGAGTGAGGGGAGGGTTAACTTGAAATGTTCTTTAAGTTCGGTAATTCTCGGAGCGAAAGCGCGTAACTGTTAGCAGATCTTCTGCGCACGAAAGGGATTACGGTTAATCTGGTCATGAATCGGAGCACGTATAGGGCCACTACCAGTTGTTTCGTGATGTTGTTTTACGATTTAACTGCTGCGCAAAATGCTTATCCATGTTTAAACGAAACAATTCAACTTCTTCTCTCGCTCTCCCTCTTTTTCTTCGTTACACAAAAAAAACGAACATTTAAAACCTCATTAATGATAGAGGCAAAGTATACACTAGCTTGTGATGCAAGCAAGCTTCTTTTAAAGGACAGCGAGCCACTTGCTTCGACGGTGCACCGGCTCGCCTAGAGCGCGGTAGATAGTGACCGAGGCTCTCCGGGTCGTTACGCAAATACAAATGAAAGGGAGATGGCTCGCTCCTTCTCTCTCGGCGCCCCGTCCTCCCCGGGCCGCTCGGTCTCCCTCTCTTACACGGGCGAAGACACGAATTAGTGGCGAGTAATTAGTCGTTCGAGCGACCGCGGCGCACCGGTAGCGTCGATTGTAATGGGGCGAGGAGCTGCGAGCAGCGAAGCGACGAAAAGCGACGACCTTGTCGAACACGAGAACCTGCCCCCCACCCACCACCGGTCGCTGTACAACCGCCTAGCCCCGTGGATCGCTTCGCGATAGAGTTACACGGTCCAAAGCCCCCCTCCGAATCCTCCTCGGGGGTCAACCCTGTATATATCTATGTTGGGGGATGTTTCGAAGCTGCCGTCTATATGTATGTACGAAACGCGATATCGAATGGGATGTAATAATCTAAAATGTAGCTACCGATCGATGGACTTTTGTAAACATTTGTACTGCTTGATGGAGGAGCAATCTCTTCCGTACTGTACCCAAGTCAATACAAACCAGCTGTTGACAATATTAAGTTTTAGTTTATTATTTGAAAATTTAATCTGCGAAAGTATGCGAATAAATATCAGTTTTAAATTTGTCCTGCCCGCGATAACCACGAAACGTTGGATAAAATTGTCTCTATACGATTGAAACCCGAAATATGTGAATAAAATTGCATTAATCTCATTTTTTAAGTAAATTGCCAACTTTAATCTTAAAAAACTAGTTTCAATTTAATTTTGACATTTTCAAAAAGTACATCGAAAGCTTTAAAATACTCAGGACACAATGCTAAGGAAATGGCGAGAAAAAGAACACCTTCTCGAGCAAATCCTATTTTATTTTATTTTACAGATTCCTACAAAAAGTATTCATGAAATCTAGAAAGGTACTTGGCGCATATTTCTGTTTCTTAGGGATCATAAACGTAAGGTACCTTGCAAACGGCGCGAATATCCGCAGAAATCTAGCAATTTCGAGTTGAACGCGGTGAGTGGAGCGCCGGCTTTTCCGGAAATCGACGCTTAGGCACGCTCGCCGGCCCCGAGCGTATTTTCAAAGATGGAGTTACGAAGTTACCGCGCGCCGTATCTCCCGCCGTGCGAACGAGACTTAGCGGCGCGCGGAGAGGACACCTACCCGTTCGAAATCGTCGATGATCCAGCTCCATCCCGCGAAACGCACCGCGAAATTATTATCGCGGCTCGCGCAGCCGATCGGTCGTTACGGCTCCGTTTTTAGTAACGCGAGCGCGGGCACGCGCGCACCACCGGCGTAATGGGCGCGAACTCGTTTTTAACGCTGCCTCTCGGCGAGGGGGGCGACGAGAGGATTAATGAGCGTTGCGTAATTGCCCGGCGCTGCAGTCTATTACGGGGTTGGATTATAGTCTCGCGAGCGGAATAAACACGGGCCTTCCAAGGCACCGCTAGAAATGATGCACCTGCACCGCAATCCCGAGGATCGGTATTGGTTTTAGGTGTGATTCATCGTGAGAACTAGACACTTCTGCCGGTGTTAACGATGACAGCAATATTTGCACCCATCTGAATTACGGTAAGTATAGTGCAAGCTACGTTTCTTACTGTAATAACAAAAATACGTCTGACGACAAGAAGTGAATATCAATGGGAGCACTGAAAAACTGAGAAAGGTGACAGTGATTATTGGTGCGTTAGTAATTAAGAGACATTCAATTCTACAAAATGGAAACAGGGCTAACGTAGGTTTTTTACGCTGTAGTCGTACAAAATGTTTTTAAACTGCTTCATTTTCTCATGCAGTCAACGGCTTTATAACGACGAGATCGCGCCTGTTGTATCGCTCACTATAAATTTCTTTTGTGTACTGTAGCCTCTGCCGAATAATTACGAGCTTCAAAAGAGCTTCGATACTATCGCGACTGTTTAATTGATAAATTACAGTATTTTACTTACAATGTTTCCTCACTTTTTAGGTTTGCTAATGAATATTCAAATATTTATCTTTCATCGATTCAATAAGTTATCTCGGTTATATCTTCACAATTAGTTCCCTACTATTTGTCACATGAAATTGCAAATTTCTGTTTTCAATTATTGTACTAAATCAGTAAATTCATTTATTTTATGTACATATAGAATTCCAATTATTGATTTAATACACTAGACAATTAAATTTTATTCGCGCGCTTTTCATTTTAGCTGCACTATAGTTTACTTGCAACCAATATAATAATATATTTTTTTCACCAATCTAATTAAAACAATAACTCGTAAAAAAGAGAAATAAAGTTAATGAATGGCGGCGCTAGTCACCCAGAGGAAGAAAATAATTAAGTCACGAAAAGGTCGTGGACGCGGTGCTCGCGAGCGTTTAAATTTTCTTGAAATGACAAACGAGACGGTCATTAGGTCGATTTGGTGGTTATTCGGTGGTTCTTCCGCGGTTGCTTGCTCGGCGCGTCGCAGCAAAAAGTTAATTACCATCGACTTTCCCGGGGAGAAGGTGAAATTGTCGGCGCTAGAGCAACGCGAAAGAGTAATAGCGGCAGGAGGGAAAGAGAAGCAGCCACTCGTATCGGGACATCTCTTCGTCCTTTTTGGCCATGTGTGTGTGTGCGGTAGCGCGAACTTTAACAGGAGGTGGCACAAAAAAGGTTAACTGGCCAAGATTAACTCTGCTGCGGTCGGAATGCCAACTTTGCTCCATCCCGCGCCCCGGCTCGTTCTCGCGCACCGGAAAGGAGAATTAGTTCTAGGATACCAGCTAGTTGTACTTAAATAAGGATGTTACCGATAATTTTTTTGTTTGTTACCGCGTGTGCGAGGAAATGATTTCTTTAAGAATCAAATGAAATCCGCGTTGGAAAGCTTTTTTATTTCATCAATCTGATGTTTAGAATTAAAATAATGATCGTTGAACATCGTGGGGATACTCAAAAAAGTTCTACTAAAAATTAAAAGAGGGCATTGTAATGTTATATAAATTCTTTCAGAAAAGGTTTCAACAATTTTTTGTAAAATTTGGTTATTTTTTTTAAGTTTGCTCTATATTTTTTTGATATCTCTAAAAACATAAAAACTGAGTCATGTATATTCATGAGTACGTACAGAACATAAAAACTAAAACTTTTTTCGTAAAATTTATTAGATCATGATCATTTACGAGAGCTTCAAAGTATCCTATAATAATTTACAGTTAAAAATTTTTATCTCCGTGTAAAATGTGAACAATAAATTAAGTATCATAATTAAACAAATCTTTTTTAGGATCCAGCGGATGGAACTGATGTCGATATATTTTTTAAAATCTCTATGAATTTATGGTATCAGCAGCATTTCAAAAGCGACCTTTGGCAAAAAACTGAATCGAACGAAAAGGAAAAAGAGAGAAGATGGAACGTTATGGGCAGAGCGGACGTAGCTCAGCGGCGCTAGCGGCATTTGTTACGTTGCAGCCGGAGCGCGACGTCGCAAATTGGCAGCTTTCGGAAAATAAATCCCCGAATGATTCGCGGCTCTCTCTCTCCGCGCGAAGGGCATAAATCCAATGAGAACAGTGAGATGCGGGGATGCTCGCTCGGATTGTGCGTGTGTAATTTTCAAGTTCCAAGGAAAAAAGTAATTGCGACGGTTATAATGACCCGGAGGAATTGTTTTCACATCGAATCGTATGATTTTCGAGTTAAGTCCGCGCTGTTATTTATGATCATGATACCTTGGATTTTTTCAATCTCATGAATTATTGTTCTTTTGTAATTTTTTTCTCCTGTACATCCACCGATCGATCCGGTTTCGGAGTTCAGACCCAGATTCATTTAAAGCAAATGCCTTGTGCAGTACATCTCTCTTTTAAGGAGTAACAGCTCGGTTGGACAGACTGAAAGTCAATAGTGGATTTCAGTTTAATTATTAATAGAATTAACATCAAGTCAAAAATAGAGTTAAGAATTCTGTATCACGCGGTTTATTGAACCTGTGAGCAATATTTTTAAGCATATTAAAATTAACCAAACTTAAACGATATATATTGCAATTCTCAATAGTTTTTTTAACTAAAAGGTATAATTGTGTTGATTTCCTACATCACGGTAAAGAATAACTTTGTTATAAATATCTCGCTTTAACGCAACTCATAATATATGTACTTTTTTACATAAACTTATTCTTTATGCCTTGCAATTTAAAAAAATATCAATTTTCAAAGTTATCGGATATAAAATTTTGCAGTAAAATTTTAATTGCATTCTCGATTTTCGTTTTTAATATTATTAATAAAAGCGGAAGTTTTATGATATTCGTGCGAACAAAATGAGAACATTACCAAATGCGTTTCGTGCAAAAATTGAAATGTGCTTTTTTAGTGAAGTTTATAATGAGAAATGAAATGTGCTTTTTTCCCTTAGATGCTACGCTCTACATTAAATTATAAAAATTTGAAACAATGTTTTGTGTATTCATTAATATTATAACTTCCATTTTAAAAGCACACTAGGGTTGGAGACTAAAAGTTATGCTTTGTTTACATTTTTACGTAAAAAAAACAATTCCTAATAAGCCAATGAAACGGTCAACTAAAAAGACGCAGCGTTTTATTTCTCTCGACTGTTACGCTTTAAATTCATTAGCGTGCGGCAGCGTTTGCGCGACCGGTTAATGGTCGCGTGCAATTTACACGATTTGACTTTTGCAAGAAACACGGCTGATATCTTGCTCGAGCCCGGTGCCGGCGCTCGCTCGTCCTTTCAGCAATCTACATCGAAGATACATACGTCGAACCGCCGCGCGCGCGCTCCACCCGCCGCCGCCGCCGCGAAGGAGATACACGGCCGTGATAAATTGCGCCGATCGGTTATAACCGTCAACCGCGCGAACAACCAGTATTACAACTCCGCTTACCCCCCGAAAATATTTCGCGTACGCGCTTTTCTCCCTCGCTCGTTTTTTTTTTTGTTATATACCTCGACCGCGCCGACTCGATGACGGCGATATCGAGCAGCTACGGCCGCCGCGTTTTTTCCCCAGCCATGGTGCGCAGCCATAAATTCCGCGCGCGGATTAGAGCTCGGTAGTTTAATTAAACCGGTCGGGAAGAAAAGAGAGATGAGGCTTCTTCGCGCTGGAATCTAATCGATCGACAGCGCGCCCCCGGCCGTTTTTTACGGCGAGTCCTACTAGACGCCGCGCGGGCGGCTTAGGCGCACTGCTTTCTTTTTCCTCGGCCGCGCGCTCGCGATCGTTCGTGCGAACGACCCCCGCGAGATAGAACGGTAACGTTTGCACGAGAGGAGAGCCGCGGCGGCGTCGGCCGTAATGAGTCATCGGCGAAGGGCTCGTGCCTCGCCGGCCGAGGTACGAACATAAATTTCAATAAGGACTAAATAAACGAGTTAGTTGTAGCGAGATAATGTATGGATGTTTGTGTATCTTAATTGATATCCATAAATTTCCCTGGGCTAATAATAGATTCCCCTTTAAAGATTCGATTTGAACGATTAGTTTTTTCGTGACTTACCGGTAAAGTTGCCGAATCGACCGAATCGCGAGGCGTTTAGTGAGTTCTGATTTATTTATATTTATTTTAATTGTATCAAATTTATCACTACATGAATATATCGTTATAAAATATACAATTGTTTAGGAATTTACGACTTTTTTTATCTGTGTAAGTTTGCGTCCTTGTGAATTTTTAAATTATTCTGATAGTTTTTCGGCTTTACGCGTTAATACAAAATTTAAGAGTCATTACGAATCGATTCATCATGAAGATAATTATTTCCAAGTTTATTTACACTCGACTGCGTTAATAAATAAATTAATATTGAAGTCGTGTCAATAAACATACTCCACCATTGATGAATTTCAAGTTAAGTAAATCCATTTCTTTCGAAATATTTAACATTCGTAATAATTTAATTTCAGTATTAATTTATATATCATGATTAATATTAAGTATATCATTATAATTTGAAGATAATTTAGTAATTGTTTACTTTTTTATTTACTACTAAATAGACAAACTTGTCCTTAAATATAAAATACCATTTTTCGAATAAAATCTTGTACTTGATGTACCTAATAGAATATTCAAAAGCTTCAACAGAATCGACGTAGTTCATTATGTTTATACAAATATTTAGAAATTTTATCTCCAAATTTGAAGTAGTTTGTATGGATAAACAGTTGTATAAATTTTGCTGTTTTGGTAGTTATTTTGTGAATTTAATTTCGTTTTACAGAACTATAAAACAAGATTTTTGATAATATATTCGATATTAGCAGTTAAACACACAAAAAAAATTCATGCACATTTTTTTTATTCATTTCAAACAGGTAATCTCGACGAAGAATCGCGATCCGAATCTGCCGTGCCCCTCTAATCTTACCTTCCACAAACGTAGAAAGGTTCTCTGACATACCCTCATTATCCTTTGCTTTCGGCAAAAATCTTAGATCTTGAAAATACCAAAGTCATCAAGACCTGCTCTACATCCTACTACACGTGTACTCCATAAATGTATTACTACGTTTATATCATTTATCCTTTTGGGTTGCGCATAAAAAAAGTTAACTTATTTTATTCTGCGATTTGAAAAGTTTTTTTATGCTTAATTTTCTTTTAATGACAATGTTAATTTACGACGTATGTAGGAAACGCTTTAACTTTTTCTTTCGATATTTCGATTTATCAAATTTCTTGCGAATAAAAGATTTCTAATTAACATTAAAATTTCAAGCGAATAAAAGTCAATCAACTAACACAAACACACAATGAATTAGTAAATGCTTTCTACATTTAGCAAAGAACAATTTTATTAATGACACTTTTATTCTCTCTAGTTTGTATATTCAAATCTGCTATTTTAATTTGCACGTAATGGCAGGCTTTTAAGATAATATCGTAACATGAAGAATGATCACTTGGCACTTATGTATATTTAGAAAATCTCTTAGTCTTTTAAAAATACCTAAAGTAGGATGTACATACATTACATCTTATTATACTTAATAAGATCGCAAACATCTTTTCCAGCGATGTAACTTATTTCAAAAAAGAATATTTACAAATTTTCCCACACTTATGCGGAAGTCTTTTCTCATACCAATAAATCTGTGCTCCCCGGAAAATCCTTCCGCAAACTTCCCTTATCAAATACTACATCGTGCGTCCAGCAAAAAGAAATTACACCTCAGGATTTTCACCTTTCGCCCGACCACTTCATCCAGTACCTGGGGCAGGTATCCCCCCTCGGCGCGACCGCGCCGAGGGAAAAAAAAGGCACGGGTCGAGGGACTCGGGCGAACGAGACAAATGTATAATAGGAAAAAGTCGAAACAAGGAAAGGCGCGTGTAACTCACTCGGCTTATCCAGCTCGGATGTCTCCGTGGGTAGGAAAACCGCGGCGTCGACGCCGCCGAGGAGCAGCAGCAGCGGCACCAGTGCGGACCACAACACCATCGTCAGCGCGTCACTGCACCAACACCCGCGCAACCACCGCATCGTCGCGCGCCCCGGACACCGGCTACGCACAGTCCCCGCACTCAAGAGCCGCGCGCGCGCATACCACCGGCCGCCTAGACCACCCTCCCGGCTGCCAACCCCTTGCTGACGATTCCCGCCTCGACCAATTGCTGGCTCATCTCCGAGGGCCCGCGTCACGTGTATCCTCCGCGGCCAGAGCGATCGACGACACCTGCGCACATTCGACACCGTCGTCGGCTCAGCTTCCCGTCATCCCTCTCGTCCGGTTTTCGTCGCACCCCTTCCGCTCACCCCTTCCTGCTTTCTTTTTTTTCCGTTATTGTCGCCGCGGCAGACGCGGCAGCGTGAGTTACGAGCGAGGCGGGCCGGCAGGTTGATTGAGGCGATTCGCGGGGCCGCCGCTGCGGTGTTTGATTATTCTTTCAAAAGGGGTGGCAGGGCAAACCGCGCGCGCGCTCCCGCACGATTAATCGTCCGTTCGACAGCCGCGCGCCGCTTTATTTATCGGCGCCGCCGCACCGCTGCCCATACCCGTCGCCGCTCGGTCGCTTTTCTTCGGGGATTGCAGTCGTCGACCTTTGGCCCCCCGGAGCCGCTCCTTGCTAATTCGCTTCCGGGTGGACCGGCGTTTCCGCCGACTGATGCACTTCCTCGAGTCGATTAAAACCGAGGGAAGCGCCGGGGGTGTACCGTCAATTTTTTTCTCCTTCCAATTGAAATCTTCGACGACGAGTCCTTTCGAGAAGACGACTCGCTGAAAATTTGGCACTTTCCTTTTCTTTTTTTTAAATTTTACGAACAATCTCTTATAATTTATTTTTTAACACACGCGGCAAAAAACTGAACGGAGTCACCAGAGTCACATACACCACTCGAGGAAAAAATGCGGCTGGAGTGAAAATGAAAAAAAACGGGATAAAAATATACTGTAAACGCGGGGGAGTCGCGCGCGTGCGATGGTACACGGGGAGAGAGCCGGCGATACGTCGAGTCCTGACCCGCGGCGGCTCGGCACTGAGAGGCGAGCGCTACGCGAAGCCATTGAGAAGCGGCGCGCGCGCCGGAGTCTCGCCTCGGCCGTTTCCGCGGCCGCTCGGCTACGTCCGCCCGCGGCGCGCTCCCCTTTCCCTCTCGCTCGCGCGCCCGGTGCATCCCGCACGGCAGCGGCGGCAGCGCACACAGGACCGCGGGAGATCACTATGATTTATCGCGACGGCTAATGACTCGCCCATAATCGGCGCGCTGCAGACGGCCGCCCGGATCCCCCGCTCGACGTGTCCATCGGGCTCGGGTGTCCCGTCGCGCGCAGCCGGCAGGTATTATGCGCGCACGACGATTTCGATGCCGCAATTAGGAAAGGAGGAGGCGACGCGCCGAGATTCGAAAGCCGCGCGGGATCGTCGTCGAAAATCGCCGGCGCGTGTATTCCTGTGCGGAGGCCGCGGGGAAATTTATGGGGCCGTCGGGCGCGCGCGCGCGCATCTTGCCGCGATAAACGTCAGCGGCGCGTCAACGGCGACGGCCGGCGCGTCGCTTTTTTTTTCGACGGGGGTTGAATTATTTCGCGGGACTACGCGCCGGCCGATTGAAACCGGTGGTTGACTGATTTTTATGTCAGCGCGAGGAAGGACGTGTTTTATTGGACGTATTTTCGGGGAAATTGTAGTCACATGATATCTGGTTTGCAGGAGAGACGTTTGTTCCGCAGGAAAATATAGTTTGTTTAAAAATGCGCAAGATCGCTTCTATGTCAAGCACAAACTGAGAGTACTTGTATGAAAAATATTTTTGAGATACTTTAGAAGTAAGACTGAGTATAAAAGTTTGTAGCGTAGAATTCAGAGAGAATTTAAAAGAAAAATTGAAAAATTTTAAGTTATGTTTTTCATAATTTCAAATTGTAATGGAGTTGCGTAACGAACGTAATAAATATGTGATGATACACGAAGGTAGGAGAATAAAAAGAGATCTATTTGTTTTTCGTGTCTTCACAGAATTGAGAAAACTTTTTCATAATTTATATGCTTAATTTAAATAGAATAAATTAAGTGTACTGCGTAAGAATAAATTTACAATAACGTGAGTTTTTTTCAAAACTTTATAGTAATTAATCATTAGACATTAAATTATTGTACGTGAAAATTACGTTGATCAATAATCCGAGACGACCGACACAAACAATAATCTCATCAATCCTAAATTTCCCAATAGTATTTTTAGCGCGCTAACGGTGTAGACGACAGGCGGAATAATTAGACGATCAAACCGAATTAGTAATCCGCGTGCGTAATTCCCATCTCAATCTGATGCATTACTTGTTAGTGCAAGCGTAGCAGCTCCAAAATCCCGACGCCAGCAGACTTTCTCGAGATTTCTGACGTCCCGAAGATTAGGATTTGATCAATTATAAGTTTCTTATCCGGAAGAATTGATGAGGAGAGGCCGCCGCGTCGCGGCCCCGGAAAGTCGATCGATCCCTTCTTCGTGCGGGGCTCGCGCGCTTTTGGCACTCGGTGCACGTCGGAGATAACAGCAGGGCGCGCGCGCCAGGGACAGAGGGAACGAGCGAGACAGCGAGAGGGGCTGATGGCACGTCGTGAGAACTCCGCCGCAGAGCGCGGAATCGAGATGAATTTCGGCTTTGGGAGTTAATCCGTTATCGGCCATTTCCTATACCGAATAGACAACCCGCTCCCATAATCCTTGCCGACGCGTGCCAAATCATAAAGTCAGTCCTTATCTCGGCCGGCCCGACCTAAACCGTGGCCTCGCGCCCCCCCTCGCCTCCGGTGCGCCGCACAAAAAGCCCACCCCCTCTCCTTTAATCTGCTCTAATCGCGGCAATCAATTTACATTGTCGCCGAACAAAAGCGCATCGAACATTATCTATTGGATCAGCTCTTTTGCCCTTTCAAAATCAGCGAAAACTTCGAGATCTACGAACTTTCCCTTCAAGAAAATGAAATGCTGTTGCTTCGGAAGAACGTGGAATTGAAATTACGTCTATTTAATAAAAGATTCCTTCGGGGAGTGACAGGATATTTATTTATTGGTGAGATTAATTGATCGAATCATGTCGTCGAATTAGAAATTTCCAATGGTGTTATAATGATGGATGCTAATTTCTTCACCTGGCCTCATTTCCGTTGCTTTCAACGTAAGCGTAAAGAAATGCTCTTCAACCTGTACCTCGGAAACATCGATACTCACCAATTTATAAAAAGAGAATGCGGAAAATATTCTGAGATCGCAACGAGAAAAAAACTTTTAAAATCGCTCGAAAGTTATTCGATTATTTCATTCCTATTCACCGGTGAGCATAATAAATATCTCTCGGGTCTATTATACTCCCAATGCCGTGAATGCGAATAAAGCACGGCTATTCAGTACATTGATCAAGCGATTTTCTATTCAAAATTTGCGCAAATTTGAAACTTATTAAAACTGGCTTAACAAGCGCATTTATATAAATCGCTGAATAGTAAACGTTTAGGCAGGGGTGGGGTACTTATTAAACTCACCGTCCCACTCGAAGCGCACCGAATAATCCATAATATTTTCCAAGTGAAAAGCCGATTACGAGTTTATCTCGAGCCGCTATATTTATTAGCAACGTCATAGGCGCCGCGGCGCATTTTATACGCGGCAGGTGCCAGCCGCGACGATCATCCCCGCTGGCCCACAAAAATACAAGCTCCGCGCGCGGCCTAAAATTAAAAGGCGTCGCGGCGCATCGGCCGATTAGTCGCGGGGCACGTATCGCGTACGTGACTGGGAAGGTGCGTGCCGATGTTTTACTGGGCACGACGGATTGAAATCCGACACTTGCGTCGTCTCTGGCTGTCGCGCCCCCTGACGAGCCTCCCCCGCCCCCCTCTCCGCCCCGGCGCACAGGCCGGAGGGGAGGGGGAGGCTGTTAACCCGAGCCCAAACTTTCCTGCGGCGGATGCGCACACGCGCACCCGTGTAATAGGCTTTCCGATCTCTGTTTCTGACTTGCCGGATGAGCCGTGAAGCCCGTCAGTCATCCGATAGCCAGTTGGACGCGCGTCTCTCTCGCTCTCCCTCCTCCGCCCGGTCAATTTTTTTTCTTTTATTTTCCCCTATCTCGCTTTTTCGGTGACGTGGTCAGGCACGCGCAACAGCGACAAATGCGCCGCGTTTAACGCTTTGATGCCTCCGTCGCTTTGAGGGACTTGAGGTGAAATTGTGCACCTTTCACGCGTTGGCCCTTTGCGCTTGGACTTATTGCAGTCTGGTGCGAGGATTCGGGGGCCTTTTGTTGTTAGGGTTTGGCGTGACGGCTAACTGGTTTTGTACAAATTATAATACGAAGAAATCAATCATGCCAATTCTGGTTATGTATAATTTAGAAAGATTCCCATTTTAAAGTTTCCACTGGAAAGAGAAACATCTAACGGTAATCTTGATTTTGTGTATGACCTTCATTTTCAAGGTCTTTTATTTTGTTTAATTAATTAAATTTTTTATTTTATAAAAATATTGCTACCCTAAAAATTAAAAGCTTTGCAAAACTACAACTATGTTTTCTTCATCTTTTATTTGTTGGCAACAGCAGTCGCTTTATTTGATTCAAAACGTTTTTCACTTTTTTCGTATCGATTGCACTTCGGACGTATTATCCCAGCTCCTCGTAAAAATATAAATACAATAACTACAGCGTGCTACGAAAATACTCCAGCAAGTTGAACCGCGCGTAAAAACGTCCTCCCATGCAACTCGACGCGGCAACTTAGTTTCCACGTCTCTTAAAAAAAAAAGAGCCGCCTCTCCACGACTTCACGGAGCACTTTGCTCCCGGAAAAAAGTGTCTTCTGAAAAAAGGGGATGCGACTGGCGCAGGGGGTGGAGAGGGAAAATCGGTGAGGCAAGGAGCGCAACGAAAATAAATAAAGCGATCTCGCGCCGCCGCTATATCGTCGCCGCCGCAGCGACGCGGCGTATCGACCAGGCGCTCCTCGCTCGCAGCCTCCGCTAGGTGGGAAATCCGTTTATTTGCTTTCGGTAAGGTAACAGCGAGCGGTAATACGAGGACGCGCGCCGGCGAGAATCCCGTAACAGTTGGCGGCGGCCGCGATGATGGCCCGAGAGTCGTAACGCTAAAGAAGAGCGGCCGTTCGGAAATTTATGTAGGGACTGGTTTACGCGAGACTGGACCCGAGCCGCCCCTCTCGGAAAAGGGTAGTTATTGCGATTACGACGGGGTGCAGGATATCGCCGCTGCCGAGGGTAGGGAGGGGGCGCGCGCGACCTTTTACCCGGCAGCGCGTTCGAGGCTGCATGCTCTCCTCGCTCGTGGGCTATTGCGCAGCCGTGTTCCCCTTCTTCTTTTTTTTCCTCCTCTTCCTCGGGAAATGAGATTCTTGCGATAGTATAATTCGTTCTCGACCCTTTTTCCCAGCTTCGCGCGTTATAGCGAATAAATTGAAACGCAGACGGATTGTTTTACGATTCGCCCGTTTCTTTTTCTCTCGTCACGTTGCTTTACGAGTGACGAACCAAGGTCACCGACTCGAGGTGCTTTATTGCCGCCTTGAAACTTAATCCAATACGGCAGCTTTTGGGGATTATTATGAATAATAGTGCTTTTTGACGCGATAAGTGGGATAAAGTAGATTTTCGAAAGAGGGATGAGTCGTCTCTTGTGCATGCATCGAACATTATTTTATAACGCGACGACTTAAAATGCACATTATTTTAGCGCATACTTGTTGCCTCTCAGACTTTCGTTGACCACTGGCTGGTCTCTCAAATCAGTTTAAGATTATTATCGAAAGTAGAATCTGTAAGGAAAACAAGATGCACAAATAGGGATAGGATGTTGCGTCGCGGTAGAGAAATTTTCGATAACGCGAGACCCTTCTTTACTTCCTTAATCGCTTGGACTCATATATCCATTTTTCCACGGACGAATATTCATGTGGATGCATTTCTCACGTATTTTTTCCCTAAACGCGTTGACGAGAAAGAAAATGCAACTTATCCTTTTCTGCAGTTAAGTTCAATGAAATTCTTATTTCTGAAGATGACACTTTGACAATCCTTTTTTCGTATCAGTTGCAGTTAATTTCAATTTACATTATTCTTAATTTCAGTACATTTTATCTTAAAAAGCTTACATTTATCTCATCTTATTTTACAATAAATATCACATTATTCAATCTAATTTATTGAAGATACATGATTATTTTCAAGGCAACAGGAAGTGTAATATAATACTCTCTTGGATATTATACGACGGCATGTAAATTGATGACAGCGACGATGGTTTGTAAGTTATTTCCGTAATATTAGAAGAAGAATGAAATTAATCAAACGTAGAAAAGTCGCGAGGAGAGTCGTCGGACGGCAAGAATGAAAGCGAGGGCAGCGTCAATAGTGATATTTTCGCTGTCACTTTCATAACGTCTTCGGCGATTGGAAGGAATACACCGGGAGAGGAAGGAAAAAAACGTCGTGGAAGCGGAGGGGACGGTGAGGGCGCGCGACAAAGAGAGGAGCATACAGAAGCGCGGACAAGTACCGCCGCCGAGAAAAGGAGGAGAGGAGCAGACGGGCGCGCAGAGAGAAAAATACGTGATCGTCGATTCGTGCCAACGGAAACGCTTGACGGCAAAGAATAAGGATCTGTCGCCGATGCTCGAGCGCCGACGAGGTGCGCGTCGGCGATTCGACGGAATTCATCTCTCGATGCTCTCCGCCGGACGATTTTCTCGTTAAAGTAATGCCAATCGCCGTGGAATACGTAATGTAACACGTAATCTTCCGTCCGCGAGTCTGGTTTCCAAGAGGCGCTAGTGTTTATTCAGAAAGCGCAGGGAAAGCGCAGATTAATAGGCAACGGAACCGCACTGCATTCAATCTTTTTCTATCCTGTAAAACGACACTAGATTTTTTATCATGCGATACCTTGCTAGAATATTTTAAATTTAAAAAAAATTATTGCTTTCAAAACAAACTTAATTACAATCTAGAAAGTATTTTTCAGTAACAATGTAATTTTTACCGTAACATAAATTTATTTTAAAAAACTCTTCACTCCCCAAAGGAAGAAACATTTAATTTATAAAAATCTTCATTCTGCAAAGGAAAAAGCTTTAATTTCAAGTTCTTTTGAAAACAAAGGATTAGCGTTATCGCTGCGGCGCCTCCCCAGTCCTTGGATAGAAGAGCGATACAGAAGCTCCGGAGCACAAAGACCTTAGGGGGCGAAGCGTAAAAGCGTGCGACGACGATATCCCGGCTAACAAGACCGGCGCCTCCGCGCCACTGGATGAGCGGTGTGCACGTAGGTGCAGGGAGGAGCGGAAGCGCCGTAACGAGACAGCCAGAGCGGAGAAATGAAGGAGGGCGGCGGCCGAGGCACCACTCGAGTTCGATGGCTGTACAAGACGGGAGGAGCCTATAGCTCCGGTGTCTTTTGGGATCGCGTCTAACCACACGCGGACGTTTATTTATCTCGTGGGGTGGCGGCAGCGGGGTCCCGCTGCGGTACACACACTTACAGCTGGAAGACGTTTTTGTCGCCCGCGGTTATTTGTGTTTGCGGGGGCGACGGGCCAGACAAATGTGCTTCTCATTTTTTTTTATACATATATATATATATATTTTTTTTCAAGTTTCGGTGACTGGCATGCGAGTCGAGCTACATGAGTGATCGGGCGGAAATTACCGCTGGTAACGAACAACGTCGAGCTATAGCTTGAATTATCGAAAGATAATACTGGGAGTTTGTCGGGGCTTTGAGGAATGACCTCTCACTCGTTTATCATAACAAGAGGAGAGAAAGAATCGCTGGCTTTGACACGGGATGCTCGCGGAAGACTTTTTTTCACTGCAGCAGCGTCAACGAGGATAAAAATAATTTTTGACGAAATTTCGCTAATTTTTCAAAAGACCGCTTTGAGTGATAACTCGTTGGAGTGTAAACAAGGATCGCCGGGTGTGGAAAGTGGGATTTCTCGCGGGCAGCGCGAACGAAATAATTATACGGATCCGTAATAGCTGCGAACGCCTCAAAGCTCGTAAGTGGCAATGAAGCGCAGCGTATATATCAGCCTGCTTTCGTTATATTCGCAAATTTAATTGCGTGTAATTGGCCATTAATCGTGCAAGCACGCCGTGCTCGACTGGAGAGAAAAAGAAACAAGCAGCCGATGCCGGGGGCTCCCTCGCGATAAAATCTCCTCTGCACCGCTACCGGGCGATAGCCGCTCGCGCTCAAAGGTCGATCGCATATCGCGGCTGCGCGGTCTTAAAACATTATTACGCCGCGCATCAGATAAAAGCGTAATTAAAGGCAGCGCTAGCTTCTATCCCGCATGCAGGAGCACACCCACCCTCACACACGCAGACACACGTACATTCACAAATGTGTACAATGAATCGCGCCAACGCCTGCTGCTGCTAGTGGAGAGGAGGACTTTGGGAGGGGATCGCGGGCGCAGCCGGGTAAATTGTAAAACGTGACGCGGATTACGCCCAATGGCCGGGCGCGCCGATAAATTACCATCGACGGATGATGTTAAACAGCACGGCCCGCCCGGGCGAATTCATCGCGCACTAAACAAGCCGCGAGCTTTCCTCCCGCGCTATCCCCTCGCCGCGTTAAAACAGCGAGCGCCGCAAACGCCGCGCGCGCGCGGTTATGGTTTATGTGTGTGCCCGCGCGCGCCGCAGTGTTGTACACGGGCCGACCCAGTGATTCCTCGTTACAACCCCTCGGTGCCGCGGCTTCGCCTCGTTTTTACAAGGGCAGCCTCCTTTTTTTGCCCGCCTAGCGCGCGCCGGGGCTTTTTTTATTCAAGCTCGCTTTTGGCAATTCCGGCGCCAGCCCGGCTTTGACTAGCGCGAGCCAGCGAGCGAGCGCGGTGATTGAGCGCGCGCCGGGTTTATGGAGCGTCGATTAAGTGCGGTTTCACGATCGCCCGGTCCTTTTGAGAGCCTCCATAGCGATGAAAATTAACTGTACGTCGGTCATTCATTTTGGAGGATCGGGTGTCTGACGCCGACGGCGTATTATTTTGTACGAGATCTAGAGTTACCTCCGAGAATTGCTATTAGTTTTTCTAATTAATGCAACGAAAAGATTATGGAGATAAAAAAAAGTTAAACGGATGTTTGCATAGTAATATGAACTGCTTGTTCAACGTCTTCAGGCACGTCGAAAAGTATTCGGCGTAATTCAACTCGTTATTTATCTTAATCGTTCTAACACCTCGTCAATTTTTTTACGCGCCACAAATCGAGCGTGTTTCGCGAATAATACCGTTCGAGTACGCGATAAAAACTTAACAAGGTTTCAGCGGCACAAAAAGAGCTGCGCGCGCTAAGACCGTGCGAGCGCAAAAAAAACGGTGAGCCCGGAACGATAGCAGGTGAAACGTCAGCCGGCAAAAAAAAAAACGAGCAGCTAGCCGAAGCTGAAACGTCAGATCGGAATCGAGGAGCGCGGGATTGAACGCGCGGCCGCGATTAACCATGATTCGACAAACCGACAAACGGCCTTTTCCCGGCGCGCGAGCGAGCGCTCAGCGGGCCAAAAAGAAACAAAGCGCGAAAAAACGAGTACAGGCGGCACGACAAAAAAACAACGCGATCGACACGAGAGCGAAATCTCATCGGCGCGCGCGTAAAAGTGATTACGCGACTGTCGCGTCGCGTTCGACGTATCGAGACGCGCGCAACAAATATATCGGCGCGGAAATATATACGGGGGGATCCGTTGTAATGTCCAGCGGTGTACGCTTTTTCAGCCGTGGCGGCCGAGATATTTCTGCTGGATTGAATGTACCGCTGATTCCGAGCGAAAAACTAATTAAATTTCCGGCCGGTGTCGCCAACTTATTGAGTCGCTCGAAATTTTATTTCGAGCGGACACACCGAATGCGCTTCTATTTCTCCTTTTAAATGAAATAAAAATAGTACCGGTGATGGGGTGGGTGTACAGTACAGAAAATTAAAGCAAATATTTACTGAAAGAAAACGAGGGATGGAATTAATACCGGCACACGAGCAATCGCTATTCGGGTAACTTAGTAATGCACCCACGAACGCGTGATTAAATCCCTTTGACGCGCGCGCCCGTTGATCGAAACGTAAATGCAACACTTGACAGCATCAAAATAGGTAATAGGCACAACGAGCTTCCATCCGCCCGGCCGCAGCCGTTGCTCCGATCGGCTCTAATTCACTCAAGACCGTATGGAACGTCAACTCGGGTCCCGAATGAAAGCCCAAAAACGGTGATCCGGTCGATAAATCAGCCGACAAAAATTATTAAAAAAAAAAAAGGAGTAACGCTACCCGCGCCATCGATTAATCGCGCAAAAATACTCCCCACAGGGTTCAGCTGATTACGTGACGTAATTAGCGATGTGCCACCTGGACGCTCAATAACTCACGGGCTTTACGGCAGGGTCCGCGGTAATGCGACGAGACACCCCTCCACCCCCTCCGTGAGCGCTCCCTACAGCCGGTATCGCGGCGATAGCTCTGGTATTTCGTAATTCAATTCTCGGAAACAGCTTGACGTCTCCCCCGCTCGGCCGCGGGAGCTTTGTTGGCCCCCACGGCTTTTTGCGCGCTCGCGCCTTTCGCACGCTTTGTGCGCGCGCGTTTACGCGGCACGCGACGCCTCCGCGCCCCGTCAAACAGCTGCTGGGCGGAGGCACAATTCACGCGTAAAACAATCGGCCCTTTCTTCGGTCCGGCCCCGCCGTTGCGCCGGCTGTAAGTGAAAGGAGGGAGTTTCCAAGTTTTCGGCCGAATAAAAGAGTTTTGGCTTTCAACCGCTGTCGCTTGTTTCCGCGGAGAATGAGTAAATATTTGAATAATGGCCAGTTCTGTAAGCACTTTGAAAGGAGGGGGATTTTTATTGTTCTATGAGTTTATATTTTTTTGTTTTTTGAAAGGTTCGCAGTGGACTCTTTGAAATTTTCTCTTATCTTAGCTTTAATGTTTTCGTAGGTTTATGGTTAATTTGTCACTGGTGGAATTTCTTTCTTATTAATAAGCATAAATTTCTGTCCCACATGGAGAAAAGATTCTTGATTATTGTTAAAAGTTTTATATGCGAATAATATTGAAAAGTTATAAATGTATGATTAGGGTATCGTAAGGATTGACCGAAATACACTAAAGATACTTTTGCTCTCATCTATAGATCAGCCTTATGTGTATGTTTTTTAGCATTCACCGGTGTAGTTATTTTGAAATTATAAAATAAAATACAAAAATAATACAAAAAATTGCATTTTCCCTACCGGGGAAAAAATACAAAATAATGCATTTATCAAAAGTGAAAGTTTGTGAAATAAACAATTTCAAGGAAATTGCGGTTGAAGCGGCAAATTATCAAAAATAAAATTTTACGATTTGGTTTCTCTCCTTTTCCTTCCAAGGCGAGTAATAAATATTTATCGAGAAAAAGTGATCCCGAGCTCGGGGCGCGGGAGTGAATGCGCTTCGGGGAAAAAACGATTTCGCGCGACGAATGACCCAGCGCTGGCTTTTCAACGGAGTCGCGGCTACAAAAGCGGACTAACGGCAAAGTATAACGCGCGGGCGACTCCTCGGTGAAAAGTACAGCGCGCGCGGGCGCCTATTTTGCGCGGGGAGCTCGCGCCCGACAATGCCGGCTGCGTGATCAAAAGCGCCGTGGCCCCCGGTTATTAGGGATGCGGGAGAAAAAAAATTCGAGAAAGAGCGAGAGGCACTAACGACCCCGGCGCCGACGTCTTCTTTCTCCGACCACGAAATAGACCCGATTGAGGCGCGTGGCCCCGGGCGAGTCGGGCGAACCTCCAAAGCCACGAGCCTGGCAATTAATTGGAGGTCGAGGGTGGCCAGGGAGAGATCGTCCACGAAATCCTACTAATGATTATTTTTACTCCTCCTTTATCGCGCGGATTAATCAAGCCCGCGCCTTCCCGCCCGAGCAATCGCGTTCATCAATCCGAAGCTGACTCGTCTGTCAGTTTCAATTAGCTTCTAAATAAGATAATTTCTATTTGATGATTGACGCGGATAAAAAAAACACATGGAGAATGTGGCTGAGGAGCGAAACTGCCCGTATGCGCTTCGGGAAAAAATTGTTTTCGCGCTACTTTACCTTATTGCATTCAATTTCTTCTCCAAGTTTTTTAATTTAATTGGCAATTTTGTTGATAATAAATAAAGCGTACGAGACAAGAGCAGTCGTAAGAATAAACTAGTTTTTTTTGCAATTAACTGAATTACATTTTTTAAGTGAAATCTATTTCCTTTTTGTCAACAATAGCTACCCCCGAATGTTCCGTTCTTTGTCTTCTTATCTATACCACCGCTTAAAGCTACCGCGTTTTAATCAATTTTCCCACTCGCTCTCATCTAAATGACTTCTAATTTTTCTTTGTCTCTCCCTCGCAGTTGGTATTCCACAGATTTGTATCGCCTTTTGCGGCTTTATACGCCGCAGCATCTGACTTTTGTTCATTTTTCTTTGAACCCCCAACGGTTCGTTTTTTTCCTAATACCCACACAGCCGGATCCGCTTCTTATCTTTGTGCATCTATTGATTTACTCCAGGGCTTTTTGTTATTCTTTCGTTGAAATTACTTAGTGTACGCAGAAAGTCGAAAAAAAATCTCAACATTTTATTCCAATCCTTTTATTTAATTCAGTGAATATTTACAATTTTTACGCAGTGGATAAATATTTGTATAGAAAATTTAGAAAAATGCGAATCCACTTTGAATAACGGATTATAGTGCACGTACGCCGTTTTTACAATGTAGATTCTTTTTGTAGAAAATTCCCCTAAATATATATTTTATATCCACGATAAGTTTATTGCTAATCCAGAAACGATGTGAGAGATTCTTCCGCGAACGAGTCGGTAACATGAATCCTGCGGTGATGTTATCGCCTCGTGCCGACGACGAGCGCCCGATAAATAAAACTAGCCCCTGTTATACATCGACGCATCTTGATGAAGGGCCGCGATAAAGGCTTTAGGTTCGGTGGCGATCTAGCCAAACGAGCTGCGTGAAGCCATTTCGGTTTTAAGCTCACCTTTAAATTTTCATTCCTTTTTTCGACCTGAAACTATTTAGCTTTTTAATTTTAATAAGCAACAAAGTTTCTCGGATTTCATTTCGACGCGTGAAACATTTGTATCAGACTGTTCGTTTTAGTTTCAAATTTATTTAAGCACGTAAGTATTCTAAAAATATCCTTACTGATGTTAAAAAAAACTACTTTTAAATTAGTTGAATTATTTTTCTCGTTAGCGCAGCAATTATTTTTTAATGCAATTAGCCTGGGGTTGAATTTAACATCTTGACAAAGGAGGAAAAATGTAGGTTGACTAAAATAACGCTTTTAAGGAAAATTAAATAAGTCTCAAATTACAAAAGAATATTTATTACAAAAATAATTATTTTTTCGCGGAATCATTACTAAATACTTGAAAAGTCATTAAAAATGAACGACTTTTACGTTCACAACAATGACCGGCGCTTTCGTAACGCCGCCCAAAGCATACACGGAGCATTTTATAAAAAAAATCTGTTAACAACGCCAATGAAGGGGGATGGTATCATTCGATTGATCAGCTCGCAACGCTACCCGCGAAGCTGTCGGCGCCGCGAAAAAAACCGGTAGCGCCTGCGCAAGGAGGCGCTTAATTGAAAAGATCCTCCGGACGCAAGTCATCCCCGTGAGCTCAGCGAGAACGCGCTTTGCGCGATGTCGAATGTGCACGGCGCACGAATTAACGGGGGACCTTTATATCCCTCCCTCCCTCGCTCGCCGCGAACATAATTATTTCGCGCACTCATCAACCCGGGGGCTTTGATTACGTCGGCCTCCTTGCGATCGGCTCGGCTTGATTTATGCTCGATCCCACGGGTGGCTGAGCGGAAAATGAATTCCTGCAGCGCCGGGACCGGCTATCTTCCGCGTCGTATACGCTTCGTCGATCGACTTTTCCTCCTATCGGCCCGGAGCGAAGCGGCCGGATCTCCGGCGGTATTCTCCGCTTTTTTCCTTCTTTCCCGATTAGATCGTGGATGCGTGCATGCGCGGCGCGTTTGGCCCACTCCCGACACAAATCTTCCCCGCTAATCCCGCACTGGCAGGCAGCGTTAGTAAATTTCGATTGTCGTCTTATCCCGGGGCTCGACTGCATCTTCCCGGCCTCTACCCGGCTGCCGTGGGATTGAGTTAGACGGCGGGAGGGGAGAGGGTCGGGGAGAGAGGGAGATTAGAGATCCACCGCCGCGTCGTTAGGTCGCTGATCGATCACCCGGGCGAGGGTCCATATGCCGAGTTAATTCGGTTATGGAATTTCCTTTCTTTTTCCAAAGTATATAATCTATTGCCGTATGAATTATGCCCTCCATGTGTTTATTGGTATCGCGTAAGAGAAGAATTTTTTTAATAGGTACACTCGGTGGTCTTTTAATAAAGATTTCTCGTATTTAAAAGTATGACAGTAAGTGGATTTGATATAATAATCTTGGATTTTCTCTATTAAGTTGTTTTAAGACCTATTAGTATCTGGCTAAGTATCGTGTAATAAATCAGCTGGCTGTGAATTAAGTTACTAATAAGGATGTATAGGGTTCGTATTTTACTGTTCAAATAATTATAAATTCCCAAGTTACGGGCCTAAATATTTCAAGGTATGGAAACATTTTCATTTAATTGCATTATAATTAATTGAGAAATATGAAACCCTACATTTTTAAGAATCTTTTTTATAAAAATGTTACATTCTTTTGATTAAATCTCGACCTTTTGAACAAGTCTGAATGAAAAAAATGGAGAAAGATTTATATATCGCTGCAGTTATAGATCCTAATCAGCAACTATACGTCTTTATTCCGACCCAGACACCTCGAGTCAATTGCTAATTAGTAAAAAACATTTTGAAATATCTGAAGCATCGCAGGCCCATTTTGAAATAATTAATAGCTTCTTTGCAAACGTATACTAATTTTAGACCTTCATTAAAAATCAATTAATTCGAAATCTTTCCGATTGCACTAGTTCTAAACGAGGCCGAAATAAATTTCTCGAGGTCCAGCAAAAATCAGGTTCAATTTTCTAAGGCGTGTAAAAATGTCAAACTCGTTAAAGTGTCGATAACAGCGCTTTAATCGGCATCTTAAGCTGGCGTCGACGTTAGCCCAGACCCCGAGCGACGGCAACTACTCAACCTCCGGTAATAAATCACCCTCCTTTTTTTTCTCCGCTCGCTTTCTCGGCGCAGTCTTCCTTTGTTTGCGCCGAGGCCCGTCCTGCTTATAAATGCGCTGGATGCTGGCCCCTCGGTTTAAAAAAAAAAATCAAAACAGTAGACGTACCAGGCTTCCGATCGCATCGCGTCAATTATTTGGCCCTATCGATCGCATCGCCGAGGCGCGTAGAATTCGTCGGCGATGAATTTTGAATAAACAGACGCGCCGTCGGGATACCGATCTATCTCTCCGGAGGTGGTGGGGCGCGGTCCAGCGCGCGGGCCTCTTATACACACGTAACTCGCTCTCCGCTCGCGCGCGCGCCCGGGTATAATTAACATATTCCCGATGGCAGATACGGCACCTGAGGAGTCGTGCGTTGAGAGCGCCTCCGAGGCATTTTTGTACCCGAGCCCCCCAGGGGGAACGTCCTCCCGCGCGCGCCCCGTGTTTTTATAACCTCTTAACGTTCCCTATATATACGTTTCGCGCTCGCGCGATAAACCGAGAATAGTTCGCCGGTGCGCGCGCGGTCTCCTCTCGGCTCGGGTCTCCGGGAGAGGCTGCGCCGAGGAGACGTCTGCGAGATAGCACAAATTGAATAATGCAAATCAGCTAATTTTGAAGTCACGGTAGGCGAATCTATTAGGAGACGGCGAAAGAAAGGGGCCGACCGAGCGTGCGAATAAATTGGTGTACCCGCGTCGAATGGCTTCGCGGTGGAGCTGATTATAAGGTAATTACTTTCGGCTGCGGATTTGTCATTGTTTAGCATTGGTTTAAGCGACGCGTTTGAATGAAACACTTGTACACGTGAAAGCGAACCGAGGTATGCGGTAAAACTCCAAAAGTTACGTTTCTTTATGCATTCATAACTTTTTCTTATTTTCGTAGCTCCTTTCGAATTTTCTCCGTCGGGTTTGCTTCGAGAGAAAAGTAGTTCCGCGCCGTAAGTGAAAGATTTTATATTTTCGAACTTCTGAAATCGTGACCGCGGCGCAGTGTTTAACGCGCACGAACTACACGCGCAAACTATTTCGCAGTTTGTTTTACTGTTTACCCAGGCAATTTGAAAGTTAACGGCAATAAATGGCCGGTAATCTACTTAGCATCAATTTTCCCCGCGCCGCTATTATCTATACAAGTTATTTCGCGACGATAATTCAGGCGTAATGGTGGTGTCTAAAAATTAAAATCTTATTTACTGAGCGTGCGCCACCAACAACTTATTTAGTTTCGAGCGCGGCTAAGGACGTGTAACGAATACGTTTACATCGAGTAAGCATCCATAAAGAACCACCGGTATATTTTAAGATGAAGCAATCTTTCAACTGCGCCTTCTCTCTCTCTCTCTCCTCCGCATCCCCCTTCCCTCTCCGGGTACTCTGCAGTGGAAGCGTTTTCGCCTCCTCCTGTCTCCTCCCGTTCGCCTCCGCAGCGGCTCCTCCTTTTACCGACCGTCAACCATTCGCGAAAAGGTGATTCAGGTAAACACGACGCGTCGACCGTTGTTCAAAGAGTTTCTCGAGTTTTGCGCGAAATGCAAAGCCTTCGCGGAAAAAATTTTATCGTTCGGGTATTTTCGGGATAAAACAATTGATCTTCGTCGAAGATGCAGGGGGTACTCAAGAGAAGGTCTCGAAAAAAGACGGTCGAGAAGACTTTTCCCTTTCGTGCGCGAGTTGCTAATATTCGGGTAGTATGAAATATTCCACGAAAAGGCTTATTTTAATTTTTTTCCATATTTATGTGAAGATTTCTTTAAATAGTACAAATTTATATTTAAGAACCTGCTCTTTGGTTACAGCGTGCTAATCGTATTTAAATATTACGAAAAAAAATATGAGGAATTGTAAATAAAGGTCTTTTAAAGCGTTGAATATTCAGTTTTTTAATCAAAGCAAGGTGTTTTGGTAATGTTGCATAACGAAGTAGCTTATTAAACTTGAAACTTTTCAACTCACCTGTCCCAAGTCAACAAATCCTTTAATCTTTTTACTCAGTCTCCACTTATTAAAGAGCGCGTTTGTAAATACATACGAAGACTTTTGTTGCGCCATACTCGCTATCTTCAAGTGTTAGTTCAAGATAGTCTTAAGGTACATTTTGTTCCCAATTCATTAAAATTCTGGGAGGCTTATTTTATGAAAGCTGCGTTAAACGTTGAAACTTTGAAGTTAAATAGCTCAAAAATAAATATGCTCGATGCGCTAAATTTTCAGCGACGAATAACGCTTACGAAAGTAGATGTTTTCCTGAAGCTTGAAGAAAATTTTAATAAAATCGCTTGTCTGCAGAACTACCCTAAGGACACTGCACGTGGCGTCGCATGAAATTAGCATTCTGAGAAAAAATATGTCGTCCCCTGTAGAAATATTTATAGCGTGGTATCGTATAAATATCAGCAATTTTATTTTTAAATCCTGCTTGACGATCTCGGCGACGATGTTCTGCTTGAAATGCATCTGATACCGCTATACGAGACGCCAGATAAAATTTCTATTACCGTGCACCACGAAGTTAACAAACAAATGTCATTTAGTTTTTTTCCGAGAGTCCCTGACGGTCAGTTTTCAGCGCGTGCGTCGCAGGCGCTCTATCCGTGGAAATTTAAACGTTACGAAAATTATAGCGGGAAATAACTTTTAAGCGAGGGCAAGTAGCGTCGAATCTACATCCCAATTTTCGTCGAACGCCTTTTCTGCCGGCAGCTCATCACAACAAACAGAACGACCATCTCCAGCAAAACGAAAAAATTTCGCTTCCGAAAGTTTATAAAAGCAATAACAAACCCATCGACTTCGAGCCAGAAGTGTAAACTTTCGCATCCGGCATTGAAAGCGCGCCCCGCTGCAGCCGCTTACTACCATCCAGCGCGAGAGTAAGAGAAAGACCGAGAGAGACAGGGGGCAGAGAAGAGGCAAAGAAAGAGAGAAAAGTGCGAGAGACGGGCCGAAAGAGCAAGCGAGAGGGAGAGTGGGGTACTATGTAAGTGCTCGGTAGTTTAAAGAGAAATTCCGGCGTCCACTCGAAGCTCGCTCTCTCATATAATTAAGCCCTCGACGTTCTCCGTGTTATTCAAAGGCAAGTACCGGTGCGCACTTATGCGCCGAAAGAGAGTCGAGCGTGGAAAAAGGACCGCGACGGATCGGCGAAAGAGAGAGAAAAAGGGTGACGGCGTCGCGCGCGAAGAACAAAATAACTCCGGTGGAGAAAAAAAAAAGCGAGGCATACACCTGTATGCACGCTCGCTCGCCTGCAGTTTCTCCGGGCGGCCCGCGCGCGTAGCTTCCTCGAACGATGACAAACGGCCGTCGCGCGCACTCGAACGCCCTCGAGTGAATGCAAATTCACCGCCGCGCAGTGTACGTGAGGCGCGTGTGCGCGGCGGACATCCCGCCGACACCTCGCTCGCTCTTTTTCCTTCTCTCTCGCGCGCGA
The DNA here is from genome assembly GCA_900480045.1 of Eurytoma adleriae. Classification (NCBI taxonomy): domain Eukaryota; kingdom Metazoa; phylum Arthropoda; class Insecta; order Hymenoptera; family Eurytomidae; genus Eurytoma; species Eurytoma adleriae. The sequence continues at coordinate 39,272 of UXGC01000410.1, forward strand.
GATGCGAGGATGCTGCCCGACGACGGGCCGCTGCGAGAGACCCTCGCCGACTTTTTCTTCGTTGACCGTTATAAGAGCTTTCCTCTTTTTTCACGTCCGCGGCTACCGCCTCGAATTGCAGGGTGGTCGGTGCTTCGTGTACTCTCACCTCGTACTGCAGGATGGAATTAGCAAACAGATAGCGATTTAATTTGTGTTGACAGATTCGTATTTTTTTTTTTATTTATTTATCGTGAAATTGTTTCTGCAGCTTTACCAGGTTAAATTTTGGATCAATTTTCGTTATAAGACGATTTAGGACTTGGAAGGTACTGCTGCTTTACCTAGAATTATTATGTTGAGATATTGTGTTCTGAAGTGGCTATGCTCTAGTAGATGTACTAACTAGTAGTAGATCCAATCAACTACGAGAAATTCTTGGAAAATTAAAATAATCCTTAGAAAATCGGTAAAACTTTTGAAAAATCGGTAGAATTTCTTAGAAATCAGCACCATCTTTTGACAATCAGCAAATTAATTTGAGGATTAGGAATATTCTTTGCTGTAACCAGCAATATCTTTTAGAAATCAGGGAATTCTATTGGAAATCAGCAAATTTGTCAGGCGTTCTTTATAAGAAGTCAACAAAATTTTTAGAAAATCGTTTGGAAAGCTTGGTAGTCTACAGTATTTAATAATTATAAGGAAATCTTTAAATATCTTTGGAATTCTTTAGAATTCTTTAGAAATTTTAGAATGATTTATTGGATCTTGTACTTTTCGCTCCTCGTAAAAAATATTACGTAAATTGCGGAGAAAAGAACCAATTACGAATGATTCTTTTGATATCGTGAATAAATCAATAAATTTCAGAGAAAGTTTCTAATAAATTAAAATGTATCTAATCAAATTTCCTAATGGTATTGCAAAAAAATGTTATACTATTGAATTGCTAATCCGCATGATTACAGTCCGTCAATAAAATTTAACACTCGTCTCATAAACTCTCAGTTTTATAATTTCAATTAATTTAAAATCGGAGCACCGAACACGACGTCTCGTGTCACCTTTCTACCTCCTTCTGCAAACAACTTTGATTCCCGTGAAAAGCAACACTCGCCGAAAGCCTTTCAACGCCGCCAACCATGACCCACTTTCGTCCGACCAAAAAAAAAAGATCGAGGCGATCATAAACCGACCGATTCCGTGCACTGTGCCGCACTTAACCCTGAAAAATTGGCGCTCGCTGCCTTAGAAGTCGACCCCCCAGGCCCCGCGCGCGACGACAGGTTCCCGGAAAGCGATCGCCGTGGATTTCCCTCGTTGTTATCTCAGCTGCAGGCGGCGAGGCAGAGGCTCCCTCCTCTCGTTTCTCGTGTTATTAAGAAAGCAACTCCGGTTACGGCAGCCGCCGGCGCGAACAAAGAGGAGCACAGTGCCGGGAGGAGACGCGACGCGCCCTTTCAGCGAACCGCGCCGATAAACAATAAACGCAGGCCTGTGCAATGGTGCCTCCGCTTTTTTTTTCTCTCTCTCTCTCTCGCGTCCGCGGACAAAGCGCCGTTTCAGAATCAGGTGATTCGCTGCGCGGTCTTTTATCGTCTTGTAAACCGAGCGCGCGGCGCGGTCCGTCGGCGCGAGCCGAGGCGTGAGAATTAGCTCGGCGCCGAGGGAAATAGATACTTTGGAGCATTTGGCGAACTTTTGCGACGGCGCCGTGTTTGGCCGACTGCTACAATGCGCGGCTCATGCATAAGTTAGTGGATCAGGTAATTCGCGCCCGCCCGGTCCGGGTCAGGTTTGTTCTCCTATTAATATATTCATATATTCACGTGTTTATTGGCACGATATTAGAATGCGAATTGTAATACCTTTTTTGCCGCGCGCAATGAAGCTGTAATGCTTTGGTAGTTTTAAACGGACTTTATTGTTCTGTAAGTGTCGCAGTGGAATAATTGAATTTTCCTTTCGAAAAATAATTATCATAATGAAAAATCACAGTTTATTGAGTGCATATCATTAAATTATGAAATTAGTTATCCAGCGTGTAGAGAGTTTCTATCTTATGGAATATTGATTCTACTAAGTATATTTGTGATTTCGAAATGCGGAATGCACCGGGCAAAATGTTACGTCAAACGGGTTTTTGACAGTACAAAAATTTTACTCGTGACACAGTTTTGCTTTTAGCCGAAAATGTAAAGTTATTTTATTGCATAAGAAAGTAATGGTTTGAAATAAATTAATCGATATTTTCCGACTCTCTAACGACTCTCTAAAATCATTATTCAGATTATATGGATATCATAAAAACTAATAATAATAATTTAAATGTTTTCTTATTTTGATAAAACCTCGACTTTTTACGTCGCGTCATTCACGGTTTGCGTTTTATGTTTGATTTCCTTTATGACTGTGTCCTTCGTAAAGTCCTTTGTTCCGTCATTTCAATTTGTTTTCTTATTGCGAAGTTAATGTGTTTAGAAATGCTTGCTCAGTTTTTATTGCTTTACACGTCCTCACTATTACTAGTTTTGAAAAAGCTTAAAATCAGCGTGTACGTATACCATCGTGTGTGTATATTTAATAGATCTTCTGACAAGTAGAAGGTCTTTAATTAAGTATCACTTTACCAGTACTTAAGTACCCTTCCGTAAAAGGATCTACCGCCATAAAGTAATTCAAACGAAATAATTCATCACCTACTAAAACAGAATTATCAAACAGTATTTCATTTTTCATAGGTAAATAATATACCGTCATCCACCTATTAAAAAAAAGTTTGTACGTCAAAATTTTTTTCAAATCTAATCAAAATTGAAAATAAATTCTAACTAAAGAGAAATCGAACGTCCAAACTAATATCTCGCTTATACATAGACGACACAACTTGTTGCGGCATCCTTCGAAAATTTTCCCATGCCGATCGTATCGAGAAAAATCCGCTGGAATTCGCACAGGTGAGCGAGCGACTTTCCGGATACACGCGCTTGCGTAGTCGTATCGCGTGGCATAAACGTATCGGTGGCGAATCGCGCGGCTACCACCAGTGGCCCGCACGGACTCGGACACATCGCCGGTCAATCTATCCTTTATATTCAGCGCGCGACGGTCAAAGCTATCGCTTACCCGCCGTAGGCCTACAATCCCCCGTAATTCACACCGTGGCCGCGGTCCCCGAACCGGTCCGCAAATGATCTTGTTGAACGGTGTGGTCGCGCATAAAAAGGCGCGCGGGGGGAGGAAAAATGACGCGCGAGCCAGTGGGAGAAAAAAGGGAAGAGCGATATTACTCGAAAATCAGCGGATTCGTTTACGACCTCGGAAGGTCGCTCTCACGGTAGCCTTTTGCGATTTGATTTCCAGAGCGGTATTCTCGTTTTACGCCGCGTGCTGGAAAAAAGGGAGGGAATCACGTCGGGCAGGGGGGAGAAGAAAGGTGGTTGCACGAGTTGCTTGTTACGCACAGGACCTGCACTCGTGGCTCTTGATTTTACGATGATAAGCCGAGGTCGGTGTATAATAATTGATTGCAAATAATGAAGAGTTTAAGGAACGCGTAAACCTGCGAGTAAATTATGAAAGAAAAGAAAATAAAACTTTGGATGTTCAAGTTTTTCTTGCACAAGTGAAACACTTAGCTGCGTTAATAAATAAACGTAATGACATGATTAATAAAATTTTAATATATTAAGTAGGCGGTACATCTACGTAATAATTATTTATAGAATATGTATACACGATGACTCTACACGATTATGCAAAGTTCCATTAAGATGTGGTGTCAGTAATTCTATTAACCAATATATCTTGTAAAAAAATTGTCGTAGAATAATAAAATTAATTTTCCAGCCGTTACAATATTTTCAAAGTTTCTTTTTCGTAACCTTTAACATTTTAAAATATGACACATTTGTGAAACATTGACACAGGCGACGGTTTTTTCAGTAGGAAAGCAAAATAAAACTTTATTGGTGCTAATTCTCGGCAAACATCGTAAGGAATCCAGACTGCCAGTGGGCGCAGTCGTATAATATTTTCACAGATGCTAATGCTAATTTAAGAAACAATAAAACTTTTATAGAACCCCCTGCCAGCCTCATCCTAAAAAGAAACAGCAACGACCAAAAAGAAAAAGACGGACACGCACGAAAGTATGCCAATCAAATCGAAATAAGCCATCGCACGCGTCCAATTAACGCGCCTCAAAATAAAGGAGCAAATTATAACCCGCGGGAATCTCACGGATGCGAATCATTTCTTCGCGAGAAATTTCCGTGCGAAGACCGAGAGCGCTAAGAGGACATCAAGGGGAAGAGAGGCGAGATCGGGAATCAAAAGTCGCCGTCCGCAAAAAAACCTCCCGAGCGCGTGTACAATTTACGCCCGAGTAATTCGGACGCTAATGATCCTAATTGCGCGGCCCGGACTTACTTGCTCGCGCGTGCGCGCGGTGTCCTTTGATCTGCGAGAGAGGACCCGCACGCCCGCGTCATTATTGCGCGCGCGCGCGCTCAAATTTTTTTGGCGAGCAGCGAGTGGTACTTGTCAAAACTGATTTTCAGTCGGTCCGCTGATTGCCGTAATGGACCATCGACGGCGCGATTATCGAGTGGATACGGGCGCGTCGCGTCATCGATCAATGATTAGAGCGTCGATTCACGGCGATGCCTTCGCGGGCGTCGCGAGGCTAGTCATCGCGCCGGGCCGCGGTGTTGAAATTACGGATTTATTTGTGCGCCGCGCGGAAGATGTATGTACACCCGGCTCTTTGACGTATCGCGCGGTGTCGATCGGGTAATTAAGATGCATGCACATTCCAGAAACGACTTTCCATCTTTCACGGCATTATGCCTGCGAGCTTTTCAGAAAGACGTATCGATTTTAATGATGCTTCATTTTTTAGATGGGAAAGTCTATAATCGACCGTCTCTCGAGGAGTATTTTTCAAATTGTAATGGCAACAATTTCCATTTTGAAATTCGTTGGATCATCTTCTGTCGATATGGATAAGAATCCGAATTGACGGTTTAATTTATTTCTAAATGTACATGTTCACGTGATTTTGTTTTCGTAGGTCTCACGAGAATTTTATTTTTGATATTTCGTAATAAAATACTATCCATAGTATGATGGGTATTCAAACGATCAATTGTGACCTAAACTAGCTTGCTTACCCCAACGATTCCACGTTTATAGAAAGAGTTTTTATAGTTTTTATAGTTCGCGTTTTTTCACTAAACAAACAAATGCATTTGAATGGTTTGCTCCAAATAAATTTCGGAACTTTTTTACTCCGCTAACTCGAGCTTTTCCGAGGATTTGTTAAAATAAATATATAATTCAGGGATCAAACTACATTTACACTGTAGAGATCATAGAAATGTACAAAAAATAAAGAGAAAGCCAGGTACTACCGTTACAGACGTATTTCAATATAAAAATTCTTTCTCTTAAAACTTCGCTTTCATTCAATAAAAATGCAGAGTACATACAAAAATGACTTAACAAGAGGCGGAATCGAAAAGAAAAGGTTCGCTCGCCTGCAAATGAACGCGTACTCGAATTTTCAATATCGCGTTATCCTTTGCATGAAAATAGCCAAATTAGCGTAATGCACGAGGGATAAGCTTGCAGAGCAGCCGAAGCAGCCGAAGAAGAAGAAGAAGAAGAAGACGAAGAAGAGGAGGAGACGGAGGCAGGATAAAGAGCGCTACTTTAAAGGCCGAGGCGCGCGCGCGAGCGCGAAATTACAGAGGCGCGTCACAATTTTTGCCCCGCACCCCGGGCTCCCTATACCCTCGCCCCGGTAATGCGCGAAGAAGCCGTTGCCCGCGCGCCGAATCTAATTATCCTAACAACACGCCAGGCGATACGGTAACAACCGCGTAATGATCGTCGCGCGCGTGCATCCCGCTTTGTACTTAGCGGCCAATAATATCCCGCGCGCGACTCTCGCGCCTCCAGAAGAAACGCTCCTTTGAATATCGCGCTCGCCGAGTCGCAATCGCGTCTCCCGCAGTCACAATGACTGTTCGTGCGAGGAGAAAACGCAAAATCGCTCGTCGGCGTTTCTCTTGTATTTTTCTTCTGTTTTTTTTTTTGCCTGGATGATGTCGGCGCTACCGGCGTACGTAATTAATGCGATTTTCCGCACAACTGGCCGTCTGTGCCGGCACAGGGCCCCCCGTTCACGAGTGATTATCGTGCGTTTACGATTGGGCAAGCCGCGCGCGCGTGCGAACAACGAGCAGCCGCGCGCGCCGCGTTATACGACGGGCGATTTGCAACAGTCTCGCCTGTCCCCTCCCGCATCTTCATAAACTATAATGTCAATAATTTCATTTCACGTTGTAAAGTTGAAATAGGCTTAGGACGCCGGCCGACGTAAAACGCGTTTATAAGGATATGATTACTGTTTCGAGATACCTGTGTTAGAGTTTTATGATCCAATAAATGCTGAAACCGTGTAATAAAGTACTTTATGTACTTTATGGGGGATAAAAATAGATGCTTGGTATAATATTACGAAAGTTAAACAAACGCGTACCTCGCTGGAAAAACAACGTACGTTCGGAATAGCAATATTATGCGAATAAGTTTAACTAATTGCGCTATGTTTGTCTGAAAATATCTCCGTCGCCGTTTACAATTTCTATTAATCTGTTCATTAATTCGTAAAAGCAGTCGTCTACCGCAACGCGAACTTTGCTCATCAGTACTGAATAATCAAAAAGATGTGAATAAATCATCGTCAAAATTATTTCAATGAAACACCATTATTTCAAGTTCAATTGTTATTAATTGATTATACAATCCCGTAAATAGCGACAATCGATCGCAAATTCTTCCTCAATTGTAAGAAACATCGATTTTGTATAATAGTCGAAAAAAATGGGTAAAAAAAGTCAGGTTGACCGCATTAACGACTAGACATCGACCTCCTTCGCGCGAGATGCCTCCCCGCAGTACAAAGGATCGATCTGTTCGCGGAGCACATACATCATAGTCGAGCGCTCGAAAAGAGATTCTTTTCAGCTCGTTCTCTCGAAAGGAAAACGCGCGCGCGCGATAGAAAGGGACGAAGCGCGCGTTGCTGGCTCTCTTCGCGTCCGGTCGAGATTTCACCGCGTCATTCAGCCATTCCGGCCGATTTTCTCAGGCCGCTCGGACGCTCGGCCGATAATGCAACGAGAATGAGCAGACGACACGTGTGCGTGCATTTGTCTGCGTGTGTGCGCGTGCGTGAGTTTATGCGTACGTGCGAATGCGTGCGCACGTGTGTGCGTGGGTGTGCGTACGGAGGTGTCGGTGCGAGAGCGAGGACGAGCAAGCACGTAATAAAAAAAGGAGCGTGACGCACGGACGTGCCCGCTTCCCTACGAGTCCCGGTGAATATTGAAAAGAAGGCTGCAAAAAGAAAGAGAGAGGCGAGCGAGCGCGGGAAAAAATTCCCTTTTTTTCTCTCTAAATTTAATATGAAAATGTGAAATTCGTCCAAATGCACATATTTAATGTTATATATCGAATAAGTGAACGACTTATAACGTAGGATAAGTGCACATTCACTTATTCGAACGTGAAATCCATAAGTTTCACTTATTCATATTTAGAGAGTTTGCAGGCGGCGAGTCCCTTTTTTATTTCCTACTGCGTGCGCGTGTGTGTTCCCGGTCCTTCTCTCTATCTCTCTTTCTAGACCACCCCGTCGTTTTATTCCTCTATTATTGATGGTCCGTAAAAATAATGAAAGGAACAATAAAGAAGAAAAAAAAATCGAGGGAACGGGTCGTGGCGCGCGCGTTCGCACGACATTATCGCATTAAACTTTTAAAACCGCGCGCGCGCTCGCGAGCTTTTTACCCTTGTTGCGGTCCTGCTCGCGCGCGGTCCAGGGCGATCGCCTCTCGTCAAAGTCCGGGCACCCGCGGTAATAACCGGTTGACGTAATTAACGTTAATGGCCGGCTACGTTGCGATAAATGGCGATGTTTCGGAAAATTGGAGCACCGATCATCGGCGAATAGGTGGAGAGGACGGTGCCAAAGAGCCCGGAATTCCATGAAATAGCGCGCACCTAATTCCCGATGCGACGATCCGCAGGTGTAATGACACGGTGGAATGTCCTTTCCGAAACGAGCGGCACTGAGAAATCCGGCACTTGAATTTTTCATCGATTATTATACCGTCCGCATTATACCCTCGAGTATTCCTTTTATAAAAGGGTAGACTGATAGAAAAATGTAAACCTACAATTTTGTTTAATCGCGCGCAGATTAGCTTAATTTGCTTTTATTTTTAACTTGTGCAAGTTTTAAATGAGTTTAGAGTAAATAAATTAAAACTGCGGTTTACTTATTACCTTATCAAAATTAAGATGGTATTTAATTACAAAGACCGAAGTACGCGTATTTTCCGGTGAGCTGCAAACTTTTGTAATTAAGTCGTGCTGCTAAAAAATTATCTCAAGCGATAAGTAGTTCATTTTCTCCACTTTAATTCCACTCGTAGGGATATTATTTGAATAAATAAACCTAATTAAAAAGGAGAACAAATGGATTTAAAAATTCTATTTGTATAGTTATTTTCTCTTTACAAAAGGCAACGTCAACGAGCTTTCAACATCCATTTTCATGTTTCCAAATTGGTCCGAGAATCCATTTTCACTTTTTTATCTATAATGCAAATAAGCACAATTTTTTTTATTCAAAGCAACGGTACGGTATTGTTATCTACAAGGATACATCTGTCAAGCCATTACTGTCTGATTACTTCTTACTACTCATGCTCGTAATGGACAAATTTAAAATGTAATCAGCGTCATATCTTTGAGCATAGTTTACACAATAATAAAAGTTTCTCAATCACATTAGTGTCTGTTACCATTGTGCATTGCGAGATGTTATAAGAATATGAGAAAAAAACCTGTCGATTCGAAGCTCAATCTATTTAGAAAGTTCAAGCCTTTATTATCCGATGCGGAGATAAAAGAAAATAGACTGCCCACCTGACGTATATTACTATAATAAACATCGTAGAGAAAATGATCACGTTGTGATTACACTCGATACGAATTAGATTAAAATTGTTTATATTAAAACAGTAATAACTAGGTACACAACATTATCATTTTTCGGTTTAAAGAGAGAAAAGGCTGTAATTTAGCTATGACGATTAAGCTAAAGTATACCGAGTCTGCTCGAATTTTTCTTTAATAATATATGCCAAATAAGAAGCGGAAGGTAATTTATTAAACAGTAAGGCTGGATAGTTTATGTTGTCAAGTCTATGAGAGTACCGGGCAAGAGCTCAAAGTGGGCTGGCTCGACGTATACCCCTGCAATACCCAGTTCAATAACCATATTTCTCCGGAAAAGGATAAGGGAATAAGAGCAGAAAAGGAAACAGCAGTACCAATCAATTCAGAGATCGATTTACTCCCTTATTTCCCTTGTTTTCTGCACCTCGCCTGACAAATCTCTTGCGCGCTCTCTCTCCCTCTTCCTTTGAAAAACATATTTTCATATCGCGGCGGGGGAATGCCGTTTCCTCGCGCAAAACACCGGGGGTAAAATCATTTGATTTTCAAAGAGAGAAAAGGGGGAATCCCGAGTGCAATAGCCGCGAGCCAGTACCTCCACTGTATAACAGCTGCGCACACAGTCGCAACTGCGCGGGAGAAAAAAGTCGCCTAAGGGGCTTCGCTTCGAACAAGGCATCCGCCGGCGTCTTTGGAATCGCACCTCTCTCTCTCTCTCTCTCTCTCTCTCAATTCCACGCGCTTCTCGCATTTCCGCGCGCACCCCCGAAAAGCACTTTGTCCCGAGGTCCGACTAGTGGCTCTTCTTTATTTAACAGCCCCCGCGCTAGACGGCGTAACACCTATTTGTAAGACAGTTTTACGGGCGAGACGCTCGTTCGCACTCACTCGCGCCGAGTGGCTCGGCCGCACCCCAACGGTCCACGAGGAGGTCCGCCACTCGAAACCGCGTGGACCCTCTTAAAATCCACTAGCAATGCGATCCCTCGCCCTTTCACACCAGCCGGGACCCGCCCACCTGTTTTCTCCCGTCGTCGCCGCGAAGTAAAGGGGTACGTGATGTCCCCGCGCCTTGTCCCGCGGCGGCTTTGTTTAACTCTCGTCTCTTCCTTTTCGAAAAGGAAAACGGAGAGAAGTGGAGGCGCGCCGGGGGTGTCCGTTAAATCGCGATTTTTACGAGCGAGGCAGCGCGCTTTCGATGAGCTTTCATTTCCGCGCGAGATCGGGCCCATTTGCATAAACATTCGTTCGGGGCCGGCGGAGGGCACTTTGTTCGGTGGCGGGCCGATTGGGCCGCGCTCGTAAAATTCATTAAACGCCCCCGCTTGTTTCTCGGGCGCAAAATAAAAACGGGCTATTGCTGAAAGTTCTCGTAAAAGTGGGCGCCTCCTTGTTAAGTCAATCTTATATAAGGCGAACTTTTATGGGCCGCGCCGCGCGGAATACACAACTGCGTCCGGGATAAAAAGAAATATTAAATCTTTAACGAGCACTTAAAAATCGACTTTATGAAGTATCAAATATTTTCTTTCGCGCTCCGAAGGGGAGAGAGAGAGAGGAAGAGAGGGAGTCCCGATAAATAATGCATCCTTGGACGCGCGGGTCCAATTCACGCTCGGCGGCGATGTTTTAATTTCCGCGACGAGCGCCGCGCGCATTTTTAATCCGGCCGCGGCAATAATGGCCCGATGAACGGCCGGCCCGCAACGACAATCCGAAAATACGTAAATAATTCGAAAAGGCATCTGGGCAATTGCGCGGCGCGCGCTGCCCATTACTCTTTTCAATATCCGCTGTCGGCGCGGGGAACAAACGGTCCGCCCGCGCCGTTTTAATTAAATTCATAATATTCTTGTTTACGCCGGGGGGGGGGACGTGTGCGAGAGTAGGTCGCGGGGACCCCGAGCGCGTTACCCACTTGGCGAGAGCTCCGCGCGCTTCCCTATTACGTCCTAATGGCATAATAATCTACATAGCCCACGATATGGTTTCCAATTTCGGGCGTTGATGGCAACGCGGATGCGCGGCTTAAGCGGAGACACTCACCTGCGGGAATTGTGATTTCCGGCCGCGAGCTCGCCGACTTCTACCCGCACCCTCGCTCTTTCCTGCTTTTCGGCCCCGGCGCTGCGCAATTCGGATTTACGACGGAGTGCGCCGCTTTTTCGGTCCGGGAGGGCTAATGAAATTTCAACGGATGAAGGAACTTTTAGACCCTTTCGACTCTTTTTTAAAGCAATTATTTTTAAGTGGTTTACGCCCTGTAAATTGTAACTTGCTAGTTCAGAGGTATTTTCGTAATTAAGTTTATCAATCGAGAGGTCCGAGGGGATGTTGTCGAAGTACGTTGTTTTTGCCGTGCGGTATTTTCATTTTTTCTAGGATTTACTTTAATTTATTTCAGAAAATAAAATCTATTTAAGCGAGAGCAGACGTTTGATGTTTAAAAACAACATTTACTGGGGAAAATCCGATTTAACCCGATTGGATATGTGATTTTATATGCACGTAAAATATGGAGATTAATTAAATTTTTGAAAGTGCAACAAATTCCCAATTCACTTGTTGATACTCAACTTTTATATTTCAAACTTGAAAATTTTCTCTTCTTGTAAATTTACTGGGAGAAGTATATTAGAATTTATTGAATTGGGTTCTATTAAAAGTTTAACAAGCGTGAGTCTATCTATAATTTTAATTATACATTGTGAATAAATAGCAAATAGGAAACAAGTGTGCAAATAACAAGCGATTTAAAAACTCATGAAAGGGGGCACATCCATGTTTCTTAAGGCCTGCCAGATAAAAGAATCTTAAAATTATTTATAAAAATAAACGATGGTTGGTTAGAGAATTTGTTGGGTCTGCGACAAGGAAAAGCGCATTTCATTGGGGCAGTGAAACATGTGGATTTTATTGCCTATTGTAAGTTCTCGCTTCGACCGTCGGAGTAATATATTACGAGGTAGAGTTTCAGGCTTAGGGGATCTTTTTTTATGATGGCCAGAAAGGAGCCTCTGTACTAAAGAGAAAATCTCCAAAGAAAGCTTTTACGAACGAAAAACAAGATCATACTTGAAAATAATGACATAAATATTGGATATAATAAACATATTTTAACGGTAATAAAAATATTCTCTATAAAAATGAATTTGTAAAAAATTCACTCCTAACAATATTGCATATTTACTTACTGCGAATGATCATCTATAAATATGCACTTTTTCGGATAACATTTGATGTCTTATTAAAAAACTGAAATTTTACACATTCATACATTTATGTAATTCTGCGATAAAATATAGAATATGTAAGTGCAAAGAAAGATCGCCCAGCGTTTAATTTAAGAGCTTGAAGAGGATGTTGAATGTAAAGACACGTTTGAAAATGAAAGTCAAACATACAATTAAAAGCATTTTTCCATATTACGACCTTCCGTTTAATACACGTTACCGCCCCGAATGATTAAAGTACGTCTCATCAAAGAGGAGCGTAAAATAAGTAATCTACTTCGCAGCTTGTTCGCGCAGCCTACTAAACATAGGCGCGTAAGGAACTTCTCAGCTCTTTGACGCAACTGAATTCTAAGAAGCAGGCGTGCAATCAGCTCGAGCGCAAACAAATAAGGTGCGCGTTAGTTAGAATGTTATCACCCACGCGCGCCCGGGTGGCAGCGTTGCTCTCATTGAAAAAAAAAACGGAGAATCACGTTAGCGCGATTAATTCGCTCCACGTCGGCAAAGCACAGCGCGGCGCGTAAATTTAAAAGCTTACGGATCCTCGCCGGCAATGTGTAGGGATTGCGGATGTAGCTGTCAAGTTTTAGTGCCATTATTTCCTGAGGCTCTCTCTCAGCCCCCTCCCCCGTGTATACCGACGGAGATGCGCGGCTGATCTCGAGCGGGAAATCCGTTTTCTCGTTAGCCTCCCTCCGGACTGGCGCTCGCGCACTTGCTAATGGACCTCTGATCTTCGCAGATCGGCTAAGACGGGGGCGGCGTCGAACGTGATTCCGACCACGTCATCGCTCCCTCGCGTATCGTTCGGCCGCGTCGGTGAATCACCTCACGGGCTAATCTCCCACCGACTCACCTTCCTCCGGATCGTTTTTAAGAAGGAAAAAAAAACTCGATCCTTTTCTTTTGCGCCGATCTTCTAAAAGCCTGGGATGCCCGCTAAATTATCTGCCTACGCAAAACGCCGCGCGCTCACCGCTTGTACTAAATTATTTCGTGAGATGATACGGAGCTCGGTGGAGCGAGAAAAAACTCGATGCTTTTAAACTTAATACTTCGAGCTGAAAATATCTGGAGCTAAGTACAGTAATTATTAGCGTATTAGTTAGTTATTAATGTATTCTGTACAGTTAATTATTAATGTATTCTGACCTGTTTTAATTAGAGAGTAAATGGATATGAAAAAAATCGATGCCAATGGATTGCCATTTCTGATTTAATTTTAGAAATACTTTTCTTTAATTTATTTGCAATAACTAGTTTTACTTAAATTTCTTTTCTATTTTATGCTACGAGATGGTGTGACTCTCTATATAAGGTAAAATATATTATTACATATTATGAGCTTTAAATGATTTTTATGTGCAAAATATATAATTCTTTATTTTCATATACAAATTCTTACATCTTTTCACATTTGCAATACGACAATACTATGCTTCTGGCTTTTATTCACTATATATTCCTAAGTAATAGTCCGCATTCTTTTACTCACACGATGCCCACATCTGCTTAGGACATGCTAAACAGCCGTGATACATAGACAAAGTACAGGCTGAGTGGTTGTCCATTCAAGTACGTACCGCATAGTATAAGTCGCCTGAAGAATTATGTATAAAAGTATTGAATTTTTTTCTTATTTTGTTTACATGACGTTCCCATTCTCAAGATAACTTAACACAAATCAGTTACCGACTATATAAGTAATGTTTTATATTTTTATGTTTTTTATGTTTAAAAATTAGATTTTATACTGCAGTCCTCTATCGTCCATAAATATCCATCTTTTCTATTTTCCTGAGGTTTTGTAGGATGAGTATAAATAACACGCACGTATTTATCTCCTTCCGTTCTGTACTTTGTTATAGAGGCATGCATGTATTCATCCAAAATTTTTATATACACGTTTCTTCCGTTCGGTTGAAACACCCAATTAAAGCCTTCGCTATTACTGATACTTTTTGGAATTCCAAGGTATAAGTATCGTGCATCCTCTTGATCGTAGATATATTCTCCGTAATTCTCGTTTCTAATGTAATATGCGTCACCTATTTGCTCTACAAGCCAGTAAACGTTTTCAACGTTTAAACCACCGTTAACCAAAGTGAATACTGCGCGTTTGTTGGGGTCAGAGAATACGTCGGGGGTAGCGAATAGGTATTCATTCGGATAAAAAGCACTTTTTATACATACACGTTGTGCAAACGCTAGATTTCTCACAGACTCGGGCAAATCTTTCTTCATCGTTTCTCCTATATCTCGGAAATCCTTATCTATACTAGTATCATTCAATGCCTGCTTAAGTGCGAAAGCTAAGGAAACTACTGATGGTCGATTTAAATTATTCCTTTTTTGCAATCCTTTGAATATTGCCGAATACACCCATATGCTCTGTCCCGGGCTATACTTATAAAACCTAAATAAATTAACTAATTTTTCAACACCAAAATCATCAATAATAAGATTTTCAAAGAATTCAGGATAATTCAAATTAAGTTTTTCAAATATTTCATTAACAGCATTGAAATTATTAGTTTTTATCGCTTTTAATAAATCGCCCTCTACTACTTTTTCCACTAACTCAACATGTTTTCTTATAAATTCTGATGCACCAGATGGGATAAGATGATGACCGCTTCCACGAAATCTGTTTTCGAAACTCGAGATTAGCTCAAGGAGTTTCAGAAAATCGTGGTGATTGTTACTTTCCATTTCAAAACTTAATGCTTCGTAAACTGCTAAATTTGTTGCTGTGTCTATACCTTTATACTGCCCGAACATTGCTAGCAATTTAAAGTTACCTGCTTGATTGTTGTAGACTTCGTGGACTATAAAATTTATATTTTTCTTTAAATCACCATTAAGGTTTCGAAGCTTTCTTGCAGCATTTTCAAAATCGCGACTTTTGATATCGTCAGCGATTTCAGCTAGCAATAATTGTTGGCTATTTTTTTGAACTTCAACGGTCTGTTTTAAATGTTCTAATTCTAATTTTATATCATCTACTGTTGAAGTTAAGTTTCTTCCAACATCTTTTGGATTGTGTATCTGGGCTGCGATTATTCTGATTGAATTGTCAAAAATACTTTGTAAATGTTGCGTTGATACTTCTAAACTACTGAGTCTCTTCTTCATGTCACTGATGCTTTCATTCTGTTCATCCGAGGCTCTTATAATGCTCAATTGAATAACTATTAATGTTAACACCACAGTAAAGTTCTTTTTAATATTCATGGTATAAATATTTTTTGAAGCAGTTTTATTAATTAACAACAATCTTCTGTTTTTCCAAGCAATTCACTGAAGCATATGGCTTATTATCTGAAAGTAAGAATTAATACAAAAGCTATAAGTTATTTTTGTTAATTATACAAATTTTTTGGTTTTAAAATGTAACTGAATATTTCGGAAATAAGTAACTTTCTTTTCGGTTACAATATAAAAATTTATTATAAAGAAGCAAACGATTCTTTTCAAAACAAATGAATTGACTTTTTAGATAATGATTTCAAAACTTTAACTAAAGAAAAATAAAGAAACGTACGTTCTTAAGTGGACGATTTCCTACAAAACTCTGAGCACCGTAGTATGGAAATGGAAGCTACAAAAATAATCACCTATCGCACTAATGTGTATTGCGCTTTTCGATTCAAAGTCGTGTTTAACAAAAATAATGGCCACGCGTGAGGTTATTATAGCGCCCACTAAAGTAATTTTTTCATTTTAAAAAAAATTTTTTAGCAGTTTCATTTTACTTACAAAGCGTTGTATTTAAAAAAAGAATAGGAAAGAATCGTGATAAGCACATTAAAGGCTAAATAGACACGTGTTACGTCTACATAACAAACGGGCGAAAATTATTTATAAAATGTATTTTTCAAATTACCTGTGAATCAGTTATCAGTAATGTGACACAAATTTTAATCCATCTTACTTTATGAAGTGTTACAACAGCCACTGATTCAAGCATCTGAAGTGTAAAGAGTATTCGATGCACAGTAGTTATCAAAAACTTCTTATCTAGTACATAATTTGAATAAGCTTATTCTTTCCACTGTTTCATGTCTTTTGTGATCTTTCTTGCGAAATATCATTTAAAATTCCTTTCAATTCGTTTTTTAAAGATGTTTGGTATCAAAAGGCTGGTTTGTTTAGCATTGGTCTGTACACTTGCGATACCATACACCAATTTACACTACTACAAAGAATGAAAAGTGATAAAAATATGTATTCCCGTTTATATATAGTTATAATAGAATAGCTTCGCGAAGAACAATTTTCCACAAAAATTAAACTATAATCTAAAGCACATTTCTAATAAGCTTTTTGAGTAACATTTTGTTAGCAATATTAATAACTGTTTTTTTGTTCATCGAGATTCAGAGAAAATAACATACATTAAGATATAGGGAAAACAAAGGGACGTTAATTGAGATACACATCACTCGCGTCAGTCATTGCATAATTAATTTTAGAAAGGCGTTACTGTCAGACTTAATAAACAAATATTATGTACGTCAAATTAATGTTCGACATTATCGAATGATCAAAAATAATAATGAGGCAGTGCGTAAATGAAAATAAGTGGCGCGGTAAGTGTATGGATTGATAATACATTCTGACAATTGTGAAATTTTCCTTTCCCCAACAACCTATTATAAAATTCTAGATCATTTGTTATGAAATTAACAGTCTACAAAGCGAACGCGTCAAAAAACAAAAAAGTTTTTACACTTTGTTTGCGAAATTCACGGATACCTAATTTTTCGCTTTATCTTCTATTTGCCATTTTTTTGCTCTTACTCAAATTAACCTTTCAATTTTAACTATAAAGTTTTGCTTTTTTCGTTGCAAACAACGAAAAAAAGCGGCGTACACTCGACGATAGGTTCAATCGTAGCTTTTTGCGCTGTTTCCCTCGCACGATAAACATACGAAGTGTCTAAGCCCCAAACAGAAAAGCTAACTTTCCCCGATATCCCTATTAACCCGCACGTCCTCCCGGGCCGGCTTTGAGCGCGCGCCAGGACCGGTTAATCCGGTGGTTCGCCGCTCCAAAGTGCCAAAGGACATGCAGCGATAAATAATTACCGGCTGTAAATATCGCTCGGCGCGCTCTTTGTCTGGACCGGCTGGGCTCGTGAAAGCTCCGAAAGCTCGCGAGAGCCGCAAGCCGCCGCGCGTCCTGAATTCCCGGACAGCCGGTGGCCGCTGCCGGGGTAACGCGCGCGGGCACACCCGCGCGAGGCTTACCAGCCAGCGTCTTCGGCGTTTAAGCTCACGAACTAGTCTTCAAGCCGTGCAATTTCGGGCTTGAGTAGCCGCTGTGTAAATCGATTTCTAAACGCGAGTCGAGAGTCAGACGGAAAAGAGCAAGCTAAATAGTGCCGTAGTTCTCGTGTGCATTTTTTTCCACTATACGCTAATTTTGTAGGAGTAAGATCATTTTTTTGCAGGGCATTTGCCGTGGCCTTTGTAGTTGGTTACTGTGGATACTCAACACAAGTAATTTCTTCTGGAACATCCCCGTAAATGTCAGCATTGCATAAAAATTGCATGTTTATTTATTTCGATTTTCTTTTGTCTTTTATATTTTTTATACATACTACTTTGTTTTGAAAATTTTAAATATATTCCGACAAAATTTACTTGCGTCAGGAGACGGAAGCATGGATGTTGCAGTACGCTTCACGTACCCAATCGATTGATTAAAAGGATCGATTTTATCAATTAAAAAAAATGCAATACCCTTGCAATTCGTTTGAATGAGAGGATTAAATCTCCCGTGTAATTAATGCTTAATAATAAAATTCCCGTTTCGATTTGTGTTGAGATTTAATCTTCCAAAAATTACAAAAGCCGCTACAGCAAATAAAAAAGAGTATTATTCAAAATCGAATCCAACTGTTTTGGTATAAGCTTAAGCTCGTTGAGGTAAAATGCTAAAAAATTTAAAAATGCGCCAAGACCGAAATGCTGAGTCAGATTACAATTACGAGTAGGAAAATACGATCCTAATAATGTTTATTAAGGACTCGAATATTTATCTTAGTGTAACGAATTAAACTTAATCGAAATTGATGTTACAGGTGCATACAAGATTAACGGCGTGCCTGCGCAGAGGTGAAGAGAGTTTGATTTCTTTATTCTTTACACCTGAAAATAGAAAGTCATGGATAAATCATCCGAAAAAAAATCATCCGAAATTTCGATTACGGAACCTTAGCTCGTGATAAGATAAATGCAGGAACGAAATAATCTAGCTATACTCGCAGGGCTAGACAAAAATGACGAATCTCTCGTGTAATTCGAGCGAGCAGCATAATCCACAAAATCTTCCCCTTTGTACACTTATACCCGTGCATTAAATCCCCCCAGCTGAATCATCGATGCGCACAATCGGAACCTTCTTAACTAAGTACACTATGCATATTATACAGCCACAAAGAATATTGCCAGGTAATGGTGGATGAATTCAACCCAGGCCATTCGAGTATGATAAGCGATCTTCGGCTTAGCCTACAATGTCATGTCCTTGACTAATAAAGACGCACATTCATTTCATTACAGATTTTCCTTTTTAAATAATTTTTTCACTTGTACAATTTTATAAAAATGACAAGACAAATGACGGTTATCTCGAAAATATTTTTATGCAATCTTATTTTAATTGCTTCACTTGATGTATAAAAATAAGAACACGGTAAAGTAATTACAGCTACATACTTGAGCAATTGTTATTAAATATCTTTCATTAAATAAGTATTTATAGTTAGTGGCGAATAAGATGGAGTAAAAGGATAACAAAAAGTGCACTTATTTTGCGATGAAAATCTATTTTTTTTAATAATATCCTTTTTGCTCATGACAATATTACAGTTTCCTTTGAAATAGGTAATTTGATTTCATTAACCGAATGCAAATTGGTCATTACTGCACTTTATCAATTATTTTTCAAAAATTCGTTTAAAACATTATTAAAAATATTTATATCCTATCGGCAAATTCTTCACGTTCAGCCGCGCTCAAAAAGCTAAGCAACTAGCCGATTATAAAAAGTTCGCATGAAAGAGTAATCCACAATAACGTAGCAATCACGAGGGTAGGCGATGCACGCGAAACACCCCGCAGACGCCGGTAAAATCAAGAATTCCCAGCCCGGCTCTCGGACAATCGGGAGCGCATGCATTCACGGCAGCCCACGGGGCCTCCGCGCCGCGGAAAACGATCGGGTCACGCCATCGCGCCGCGCAACTGCGCACAAGCGCGAAAAGCTTTTTCTTGCCGGGTGAGAGTCGAGGGCAGGCCTTCTGAATGAGCCTCGTAATAACTGCATCGCGCCGCGCGCCTTAATCGGCTTTCGATCGCCGCCGCGGCGAGGCGATTTTGATTTAGACATATATTTCACGTGAGCAAAGGGCACCCACCTCTCTCTCTCGCTCGCTCTCTTTCTCTTTTTTTTTCGTACCTCCTTTTTTTTACCTAGTGCATTATACGCAAACACGCGTTAACGTGTTGCTAGCGGCACTCGTTGCGAGATCGAGGCGGGAGCATGCCGCCGAGCAATTTTACTTCCCCCGGCCGACCGAGTGTTTTCTTTATAAGGACCCACTCGCGAGATTGCGAGACTTTGAAATGCGGCAATTTTCGTTTTTAGATCAGCCGAGGATTAAAAATTGCTCGCCCCGAGAGTGTGAACTGCCGGCGCTTTCATGGGAAGCGGAGCAGCGAGTACACGAATGGTAAATCATTTTGACTAGATTTCGAAAGATTGAGGATAAATCAATTTTTACCGATTCTTTGCTGTGCTACCGTGAGACATTACCACCTTTTTTATCTGAGGAAATTTTAATAGCAATTGTAAAAAAAGTATTATAATTTTCTTATGAAAAAAATATTTATGGGAATAACACATGGAACGAGCACACGACTAATAAAGTACTCGTATAGTAACCATTATGAAGGAATGGGTGAGTAGGAAAGGTGGAAAACAAAAGCACGATAGAAAAGATTTAGAAAGTCATAAAAATTGTTGTACAAAATAACATGTTTCACTACATTATCTATGTCGTTTAACGTAATTTATGAACATTTAATTTCAAGAAGTCAATTTGCAGATTTAATTGTGATTATACTTGCATTGCTAATGTAATACATATACTGGAATTGGACATTCAAGCTATAAAATCTATTAAAATCAAGAGTACCATTATCATGTCTTTACAATCTTTACAATCTTTACAATCTTTAGCGCATAGATTGATTGCTTAAGATTATTTATAGATAAGCATTATTATTTTATTATTTATAGATCAGCATTACATATATTTGTGTACCTTTTTTAAAGTGTAAAAATTGTTTTCTAGCATGTTGATAAATTTATCTAAATAAATGATGAATAAATGGCGAACTTCATAGTAAAATATCATCGCATTGAAGAGTCACATTAACCATAGTCTTTTGAATAGATCGCGAAGGAGTATAGCTTTCCAGAAAATAGCTTCCGCGATGTTAGCGAGTTGAAGGCAGCCTTCGATCATTAGTCTCGCAAATCTACACTCCGCGAAGTAGCATTAATAATAATCGCCGTGTTGCCGATCGGCTAATGAATATCCGCCTCGTGGAAGCGCGGCGCGCAGCCACATTCGACGGAGGTCGTTACCAAGCGGATAAATCGCGACTACAAGAGGCAAAACGTTATTAAGTATCTGTGGGGAGGCTTGTTGCCGGCACCGTTCGGAGCCTTTAAAACGCACACGCTCCAATATCAATTACAACCGAATTAGACATTGGTATTTAAACTCCTGCCTTTCCCGAGCAGTCGTTCCATTTTCTCGTAGCTTGAATTTCAATTTTCTAAGAGTTTACCGCGTTAGGGATTAATAAGCGCTGCGAGGGACGTTTCACTCTGTTTTTCTTTTTAATACCGACGACGCGTTTAATTTTATTTTCGGATTAGACATATATTTTAGGGAAGATGTATATACGCAAACAAACAAGGGATTCTTCTTCGATTCAGAAACCACTGTATATCTTTTGCTCTGCCGCTCCCCCGCGTTTACTTATCTTTCTCCGTGGAGCATGTTTGTCGATGCTTTAAGCATTTGCACGACGGTAACGTAAACCGTGCAAACGCGGCGTATTTGTCTCTGTTTCTTCTTGTTAGACTGCGGCACTGAGTTTGCGCAAAATTTAGAAGAGAGAGTTTATTAAACAATTGCATCCAATGAAAATATTATCGTTGTCAGTTTATACCAAGAGGTTTTATTGCTTTTATCGTTATTTATTGGCAATTACGCAATTGTTTTTTAATACCAATATTGAAAGCGTAAATCAACTTAATGATTACAAAATCGTCAATTGTCGATCACTATCCAGTTAACCGTTTCAAAGGAGTAAAAAATTATTATTTACCTGATAAACAAATTATTGTGTGTTTCCTTAAATAATTTCTGCAATTATCGGCACACGATATCGTTTCATAAACAAATTTAATAGTTGGTAACTTAACTTCATTACTTTTACCTTTAGTTATAAGCATTTGCATAAATAATTGTCTGATCGTAATATCCAGAGTGTCAAAAGTCCATGTAATATAGAAACACCAATTATCGATCATTATTAATATTAACTTGGAAATTGTCAATGTATAGACTGCAAAATTTATCAAGAGTGTCGTATAACTTTGTATGCTGGAATATCCGATGATATTGTAAATAATCAGCAAATCATAAATAATAATTATCGACCCACCAATATAATATTGCAGACAAGGTTTCAGAAACAAAATAAAGATACTTTAGATTATGAGATTATTTCAAAATGCACACACCTTCGTCAGTGACGTATTAATTTGAATAATTCAGCAAGATCGCAAGCTATAATAGGTTTAAATCAACACCGGCATTTCAAACAAATTATCGGTCAAGTTCATGCATACATTATATAAAAAGGGTTGTGCACACTTTTGAATTTTAAGCGCATTTAACACGATCGCATGTATTAATTTTGCCGATATTCTTTTAGATACTACGCCATAAAAGTGAATCCAGTCCCCGGGGCAAAAAATGCCCCCTTTCAACAAGGTCTTTTTGCTGTTTTATCACCTCGCTCGTTACTTTTTGCTTAATCAATTTCGGTAAATCGTCGTTACGTAATAATCATCGCGTCTTCGGGAGGATAATTACAGATACGATCCGACGATAATTCAGCCGGCTTATAAAAACCTCGAGCGAGAGGAGCCAGCGCCCTACCCCGCCGTCGCAGGGTGTAATTATACTCGCCACCTCGGATACAGGCGCGCGCTTCCACGCAGCAACGAAAGTGCATATCGGCCGGTGCGATCCGAAGGCGAAGCCCGAGGGGGGAGGAAAGGACGCGGGGAGGGGAAACAGGTTTCTGACGAGATCCCTCGCGAAAATCTCCCTGAAGGCTCTATGTAAGCCCGAGTCGCGGGGATCGTAAATCAAGTTACACGCTGGAATTTATCAGCTCGCGCTTCGACAAGCTCGAACGCATCATCGCTCATATCCGCGTCCCCCGTACTCGCGGCCCGCCCGTCCTCACCTGAGCGCAACGCCGAATCAATCAAACGACAAACGCAGGTCCGCGCATTTCGTCGCGCGAAAGATTTCGCGCGATAAGGTGCGCGCGCGGCGCTTGACAAATCGAACGGTAAGCGGGTGGAGTGCGCGCGCAAATTTTATGACCGGCAAGCGAGGTTGCGAGCGGCCGCGAAATTCGCACGGCACTGCGAGGATTTTCGAGAGATAAATTTTCACCGTCGGAGGCGCGTGCACGAGCGAGTCTATATGAATTCGATACACTTCGGGGTGTTCCAATTTCGTGTTTTTTTTTTTACTGGGCAAGTAGCTCGTGTTAAGGTAGGTTTATTTAATCGATGACTTGTCAAACGATTCGCGGGATGTCTTGTTATTTTAATTACTCGTCAGGGGTTTCGAAACAAATTGGGTCGAATAAAAAGATGTGGATTCTTAGCTAACGAGGCTGCAAAGTGATAGTCAGTTTTAGTAGCGATAAAAATTTCGAAAGTCTATCGTAATTAGTAAGGAGTACTTTTCTTTTTATTTTAATTACTTTGCCACCATTGGGTAACGTGGCACTTCATTATAATTTCAACTGCGATCAATAGCAATAATATTTATACGGAGTCAACGTAAACCTTTTACATTAATTTGAAAATTAGATTAGAAAAAATATTAATAGCGCGTTATCTATTGTCATTCGTTTTTTTATCTTTTTTTTATCTTTAACCAGTTTCTTAAAGATAACAGACTTGAAAATATTATAAATACTACACGATGTTAAAATGAACGATATTTCTCAACGTAACGCAATTTTTTTATAAGCAAGATTACTATGATTTATAAACGAACTTTTTTCAAATTAATCATTAGGTATGCATACTTGGCGCAAGCGGCAATACACCGGCTGAACAGTCCTGAATATCGTCGAGGCTCATCGACAAGCGGAAATCGAGCATTTAACTTGAAAACGGCTTTTCGAGAGCTCTCAATGTAATCAAGAAGGCACTACTATCGGCTAACTCGGTTCAAATTAGTCGGTTCAAACATTGGCTATCGTATATCTTGTGAGCAGATCACTTAAAAATTGATTGCATGCTTAAATTTCGAGGCTCTCGGAACCTGTTGTGCATTGCGATGAACAATAAAAAATCGAAATAACCAATTCAATTTCTTTCGGGAATTGATGTTTTGAGTTCAAAACTGTTTGAACAAAAGTCGCATCCCCTTTTATTAAAATTTTTTAATTTTCATTGGAATTTTTAAAATGAAATAGACAATTGGTGTAATTTATTTTTTCAATTAAATTCACTAGAATAAGTTGAAATTGTAGAGAAATTTTAGTTAAAATTCATTCAAGTCAATTTTAATTATTGATGGATGTCTACCGAAGAAAATCGAAACTGTACTTGGTATTCAGTGCTTTTATTGAATTGTCTGCGTTAATTTTAAATTAAAACAATGTTGTTTATAATTTTACTGAATAATAATCTAAAATTCGAAGCAGCAACTAGAAACGATAAAAATATACAAAAGTCAATCTTGTATGAATCACTCTATTAAATACTGATAAATTTACTCAATATTTGAATATCGTCACGACCTTTCGGATTGCATATTTCAAAGATCTCGTAGTCTAACCAATAATTCATGCGAAGACCGGCTTGCTCCCGCCTCGTTTTACTAAACCCGTTACAAATACCTTAACCTCCTGACCCTCGCAATAAATAAAACCCACATCTCCCGCGCACGCGTTCGAATACCTCCGCACCGGCTTTGTCACCTTCAACGCGGCGTTAATGCGGGACGATGATTAATAAAGTTGCTTCTCGCTCGTTGCTCCCGCTCTCGGAGCAGGGATCAGGGGCGCGTCAACGACGCCTCGCGCGTAAATCCGTAATCGTCGCGTCGCGGGATCCGCCGACGCAGTACGGTCCCGCGAGCGCATACGAAACCGCCACTTTGAAACTAAAACGGAGCAAGACGATTCGCCGGCGGGTTAAAGCGCGGATGACTTCGCCTACTGTGTTTCGCGTTTCGCGTTCTCCGCGCGCCACCCCGAGTAACTTGCCGCCCGGGCTCGGGAGGGATGAGCGCGCGCCGCTCCGGAACGAAAACCGAGCGAAGGAATTCGCGAAATGCCGACAGCTCGATGTGCGGTTTGATTGTACAATTAACAGATCGAATTTGCAGGTTCAACTGAGTTAAAGATCTTGAGCTAAGGAGAGAGGGGTACAGGAGGATGGATAGAAATATAATCGAATTTTGGCGAAAAAAGCATAAGAAAAGTTATTTGAGATTTTGAAAAACAAATTTTAATTTGTAGCTTTAAATAAAATCGTTTTAATAAATATTAAAAACATTATAGCAGCAGCAAAAGAGCTCCTTAAGAACTCTTATTAACAATATTAACAAAAAGAGTTCTTGAAGAGCTTTTTTGCTGTTTATAAATAGTGTAATGGAAAATTACCTCAGGAGAGTTTATCTAGAAACACATCTTTCTCATATCCTGCGAAATATGGATGTAAGCTACGTAATGAGATTAAGACACTTAAACTTTATTTTTAGTTCGAGGCCACTGACATGTACTAAAATTACCAAAAAAGCTTACTCTTTACTTTTATGTATTTTGAAATTCGCCAGAAACATATTCCTCCATGAGAGAGGATAATATTACTTTTTTCCTTTCATACTGAGCTTTAAATCCATTATCTTCTTTGTAGAATAATAAAAGTTTCCTTAAATTTTAACGAAATGCATCAGGTATATGCAAGTTAAATTTAGTCACAATATACCAGACTACTAACTGTAAACAAACCCGAAGAAAGCAGAAATTATGATAAATTATAATTAAACAACTGGAATAATAAAGCTCAACCCATAATTGCTTATTTACATTAAAAATCCGGAGCTGGAACAACAGCGTCGGGTAGACGCTGTTGTTAGTCAAAATGAAAAGAAGAGCCAATAAAGGCGTTTATATGCCCAGAAAGGGGGAGGGGGTAGAGGGGAAAGCTCGTAGCGCGGAAACGTCTGCATAGCCGGATTCGCCACTGACGTTTGCCGCTTTTTTACGACGCGTCCCGAGCTATTTCTTTCAACTGTTTCTACGTCCAGAGTCGAAGGGGATAGAAAAAGAACCTCGGTGATAAATCGGTTTCAGGCCGTAGAGATATCTCGCGCCGTTGCTGCGCTAGATTCAATCATAAAATTTATTGTGCTGAGCCCGTAACTTACTACTTCAAATGCTCTTCAACTTCAGAAATTTCACTCGGGGCCGTACAATTTTATTTTCGAATCCACTCGCTCCAGCGTATTTATTGTTATTTGTTTTTTTTAATGCCTTGCGGTACCGGTAACGGGTTCAATTTGCGTTAGATAGCAAAATTATCCTTAAAATTTCCCTCCTTCTTTAATAATAATAAACCATCTTTCTTGTTACAAGAGCCACTTATTTGTAATTAAATGTTTCAAGTATACGTATGCACAAAACACTTTGTTTTTATCTGAATCTATAATGGATTTTTTAATAAGACGAATATTGCACGCGAGAGACTTGCATTAAAAAGATAGTTATCGCAATCAATAACGAAGATAAATAATCTCTCCAAGTACCCAACTGCATTCGCGTGAATCTTGCGTTGACGCCATAGCAGGGAAAAAAGCATCACCCATCTAAGGCCTTTGTTCCGCTGCATCGCTAATGATTTGAACCGCGATACGCATCTGCAAGTACCTCCCAAGACGGCAAATATTCGCGAGAATCTTCGAGAAAGACTAGAGGAGTTCGCAGGCGGGGCGGAATCGAGATTGGACGACTGCGGGGGCGAGGAGTGCTCGGCGGGGTCATAGGTGGCAGAAGGAGGAGGATAATCCATCATTCGGCGGAAGCCAGCCGGCACATTGCCGGAAGTGACGTCACGCCCGTAATATCGACTAATAATTTATACGCAGACGTTAGCATCCGACGGCCGCGTTTTGCAGCAGCGGCCGCCCCGTCGGTAGCGCCAGTAACCAACCCTCGTATCCACGGATTACTCCCGCACCGTGCGAGGTTATCGCGCTTGCGTGAGATCAGCTTGCGCTTGACTCTGTCCGTTGCATTCGCCCGAGGGACCGATAGGATCTCGGCGATGGGTTGTGTCGCGCGGATGAGGAAAAATATCCAGTATAGCGACGTTAAGGTATTTCCATAAGTAACTTAGCAATAATGTATGTGCAATATTTACAAAAGTTTTAGTAATACACGAAAATTTCGAATTTATATAAAGATTTTTGGATTTCAATCGGGTAGGGGTTTCTTCATGACGACATTCGCAGATTTCTATAGATACCTAGACAAGATTTGCTCACACGTTTTTCTGAAAACATTTCTTTGGCACCGTAACAAAAATTCATCTCTAAGGAAGCAAAATCTGAAGTACTAAAACTAATGTTTAAATTGACATACACGAGGTATTCATTAATATCGTTAAACATTCGCGTCACACGAAAAACATTATTCATCCCTCCACTTACACCATTTCTGAGAGAAGTAAGTAGGTGCAATCTAATACAGCAGAAGACGTTATTGAGCAAGCCAGTGGAATTGATCCGCCGTTACGCTTGGCGTAACACAAGATATTATGCAGTGTCACTCGACCGCGCATATACGTTTGAATTTAAAATGCACGCAAGGGCGCCCCGCGCTTCGCATATCGCGCGCTCGTATATCGCACATCGCCGACGAGGAAATTCGTTTTCCCGCTTTTTTTTTTCTCGCGCTCGCTGGCTCGCCCCCCCGCTTGCATGTGTAATATTACTGTAATGCATATTACCAGTGACAAGGAACTTTTGCAACTTTCCTCGCGCGGTTCCCGGCGCTACTTCTTTCGAGTACTTTTACCTCCCCACCCCCGCCTCCGCGCACACCAAAGTACGCATACGGCTCTCGGAACTCAATATTCTTCTCTACCACGGTGACAGATTTCCTCGGTAAATTTAAAGATTTCTTATTGGAGCGCGGGCGCATCGCTCCTCTTTCCAGTTTCTCTTTTAAAGAAGAACACATTCAGCTCGTCGGCAGTTCCAGAACTTCGCAGGTAGAAATGTTTTCGCTCTTGCTCTCTGGCCCGCGATGCGGCGGCGCTGCCCCTCTCCACCCCCGTCTCGCGTGATTCATTATACTGAAATACGTCTCGATGTGCTCTCCTCGCCGGCTGCACCGCCGAAGAGCTTTGCTTTCAATAAAAATTTCACTCAGCGAGGAACTGCGCAAAGTTTTTTTTTCCAACGACTATAAATGAAGTCGTCGGGGGGATACACATTGACGTTCTTAGTTTGATGGCGAAATTCGATGTATTCTTTGGTCATTTTTTTAACATTTATCGATCTCTAATTTGATTTGGAATTTACCGTTTTATTAGAGCCATATTTTGTTATAGATTTTATTATTTAATGATAAGCGCCTTGTTAATTTAGTAATCGTGCAAATTATTTTGTTAAAGCATTAATAAAATGAACATTTTCAGTCTACAATAGTATAAGGTTTATATTGTACGATTAATTTAAATCATTTCTGATTTTTCTACGGGTACTTAAGTATGTTAATAAAAATTTTTTGAAAAACGTCACTATAATTGCTTTTAGAATCAATTAAACTTCAAAATATTAATTTTTCCGTTCGTTGCAAGTAAATTAACTGAATAACTATTTGAACATGACTAGAATGTGAATTTACAATGAATTATGATCCGAGATTGTCATATCATCTTTGGGATATACTTTTCTGTAGAATTATGTAGCAGCATTAAAAAAATATTTTGCCATTTTTGTAGAAACTTTAATCAAGCATTAAAAGTTTTTAATAATCTTTGTCTTCGTAAAATATTACATTACGTATAAAAAAATATAAATACATAAAATTTTTTCCAGTGAAATTAAACTCTCATTTCACCGAAAAGCCTAAAATGCAAACGAAAATACCACCAGAAATTCAATACGAATATAGCGCTAAATCGGTATAAAACAATGCGAGTTACGTACTAGCACCTGTAAAACAATGCGATTATCAAACTGGCATCATTCACGTAAACATCCAGTGCCTGCATTCCCTGACATTCGATACGAATAGATGATTAATCCAGACGCGTGATGCGCTGCGATCGTAGGGGCGCGAGGAAAATGAGAAAAAAACCTCCGGGTGAGACTGCGAGACGAGCGCCTCAATTAATCACTAGTAATGTTCGGCAAACTCGATGGGACGGAGAAGCGCGCTATTAAGATGTCTCTCCTGACCCTATTCGCCGCCTCGCTCGACGGCCTCCCCGCGCCCCGCGGTCATAATTAAATACAACGAGTGAGCGGCCGGCAGATTAATGATACCCCGGGCTTCTGGACAATCAGCCGCCTTAACGCGCAGTTTAATTCATTTTCGGTTAATACGCGCCGCGCAAATGCGTAAGTAAGAAACGGAGCGGGAGGAAAGAAGCGGCGACGACGCCCGGCGGCTCTAAAAGCAAAACGCTTTACGATTCTACGTGTATTTCAATGAAATCGCATTAGCGCGCGTTATAAAAGTGGGAGGCGTATTATGGGCGTTGCATTATGTCGCGTCGCATTATAGCGTCTCGCGCGTTTTCCCCTCGTCCCCGTCGGTTTTATTGATTTGCATCGGACGCCTGTCCATTTGCATTCGCGTAACATTTTAACGTCTTCCTGCACTTACTCGCGTTTGTATACACGCGTAATTTCGCCGAGATATTTCGATGGCGTTTTTACTGTCGCGCCCGTAAATTTAGAAACGTCATCGGGAAAAGTAATAATCTACAAAATGTCTCTTCGCGTTTCGAGGTGGGATACGCGAGTGCGCAACGAAAAAATAATAAACCTCTGTCCCGACGCAAAAAAAAGATTGTTCAGCCGCCGAAGCACAAAGATGTTTCATCAAAAACGTCAACCCCCCGCGAGCAAAAAATAGGAGGGAGCGAATCCGCTCTAAATATTCGTCAAGCTTGCGCGACAAGCCCGTTATTTTCGAGCGTCCCGTCGCGAGTGTGCATTCGGCAGGATGGACGAAGAAAAAAAGTCGTCTGGAGCGAGAATACCGAAAATCTCGGCGAAGCCGGACTTAATGACGCCGCGCGCCTTCATTAAATTCGCATCGCGCGCTCGCCGCGATGAATCGTGCGCGCGATCATCGCGCCGCGGCCCCCTCCCTCCCTCTGGAGCTCGCCTCCGCGGACCTCGACGTCGCCCGCGTGTTTGATCGGCCGAGAGCCCGGCTCGGCGGGTAAAAAGCGCCGGGAGATTTATTCGGGATCGCCGGGCTTTCCCGGGGACGCAGTCGTCGGCCGATCGAAACGTATCGTTACAGATAATAAAGTGCCGCGGCGCCGGCTCCCCGGAGGATCAAAGCGACGGCGGAAAAAGCGATCTGCGGGCGCGGGGAGGAGCGGCTCGCCGGGGCTGATTGAATGCGGCGTGTATACCGTATAACGACTGTATCGAGAGCCGGGAGTCAAACAAAAGCGAGGATCGAAGTCGATGGAAGAGGTTGAATAAATACCCGCTACGTGCGGAAGTGGATCGGTGCACAGGCTGCATCTCCCCCCTCCTGATGCGATTAAAATGTCCGACCCGGAGTTGAGGAAGTTGGGAGTAATGGGAGTTTCGCCGGGGCTACTTTGCAGCCGCGAAACTGGGTCGTGCAAAAATGCCGAATGATTCAACCTTTTTAATAGTCCAAATATTCAATGTTGTCGCGTCGTGTTAACGCGCGAAGTTAACGATGATTGATAGCATCGAGACGCGATTTACAGGCGATCTTTTTTTTCAGACAAGAGATAAAAAATAATTGTGATTTATTATTCTTGATCGTGCACTCTGATATCAAGGAAAACCATTATTTTTGCTTCGAAATGATCAAATTCGAAATAATTATCTAGGTCACAATATTCTGCATTACATTAAGATGTATCTTCCTCGATGTCTGGCTTTTCTCATCAATTGAGTTTCTGCGAAGTTCATTTATATTTCGATGAAGCGCATTTACAGTCTTACCCAAGTCGATGCGCTGTGCAGAAGAAATTTTTAAAAGCATTGCGCAACGATAAAATATAGGCCCAGTCAATTAACAATTTATAAAACAAAAAAAAAATAAAATTTATATACGCCACGTCACTTATTCCCTGCAACTTTCACTCGTACTCGTAAAAAATTCCTCGCGAGCCATCGCCGCGAAGATACAATAACTTTCAATTCTACCCGGACTTTCGCGCACTTTAGAGCCCCCCATACATCACCGTTTGATCTACAGACCCCAGAAGCATCCGGCCGTGGCAATTACGATGCATATATAAATAAGTCCAGCGGCAAGATTTACGCTCGTCCAGTTTACATAATACAGTCGTCCGCGTGCTCGCCCCGGCCTTTTTCTTCTCGCCGGCGAGTCGACCTCTCCTTTATTCGCCGGACTCGATTCGTCGGTTATACGCCGCGCGAGAGGTGCGTTTATCGACGTTATTTACGGCGCGGAGGAGCCGGCGCGCGTCTTCCGGGGCGCGCACGGAGCGGATCGCCGGGAGAGGAATGTCGAGCGAGCTCCTTCTGCCGAGTGTCCTCGGGCGTGCAAAATAAATCTCGGGATTACCTTCGGGTTGGACTTCCACGGGGAGAGAGAGGGACGCGCGTGGCGATCGAGTGCGATGGCTACGAGGAGGGACACGCGAGAATTCGGTAATGCAGGCCGCAGATTCGCCGCGTGGCCTCGGATCACTTTATAAGCTGGCTGATGTAAGACTTGGGATTCGGTCTTTTGTTTTACTTTTCGGGCTTCTTTAAGGGGTCTCTGGGATTTCGGTGGTTTAAATGACGCACGCCTGAGTTATTTGCCGGAGGAGTAACGCTGGCTTCTGAAAATTATTAGCTTGGATATTCCCTGAATTTAAATGGACATGGAGAATTATTTATATCTTGTTTATTTTGATTTATTAGAAAATTCTAATACGAGAAATTTATTAAATCATTTTAATAATATTTGATGATTACAATGATTTTTTATAATTCCACCTAGTAGTGAACTTTCGAAGAAATGTATAACGCGCTTTTTCAGTAAATTATAAATTAACTGAAAAATGTTGAACTTTTCTAAAATTAACATTATCGAAAATGCTTCATTATCATCTCGTGTTTGCACGCGCGCACAAGCCTCCAGGATATATGTATGCGCATGCACTGCGCCGAGTAGTCAAACTTTGTTCTTCGAAGTGGATGCTATAACCACCGCGGCGGGGCTGGTGCCCTCCCCCTCGGCTCCGAGGGAAGGCAAAAGGGGAACAAGGAGCGCCGGAGAAATGGGTCTCGAGATTTCGCCGAGATGGAATATGAGCGCGAACGCGCGGAGCGAGCGGAACGCCGGGATGTGGAGTCGATTGCGCGCGCGGGTCCGGAGGGGTGCCCGCGCGCGCGCGCCCACCTAATTAGCCATTATGCCAACTCGGTAATTACTTTCTAACGAGCGGTTCACACAGTGAGTTCCGCGCGATTTCCCGCGTCCGCGCGGATAGCGTCACCCACGGCAAACTGACAGCCCGCTTCCCGCGGTCCGGCGCTATGACTACCGCGCTATACCTGCTGTTAATATGCATCGCTGCATGCGGCCGCTAAGCTGCGAGTATTGCCGAGGGGAAACATTATCAACTGTTATTTTTACTGCAGTTTTGTTTTGGTTTAATTCTTTTTTTTTTATTGATTCATTTATTTGTAATTGGATTTATTATGTACGGAGAAAATAGAGGTATAGTAAAAATTAATTGTTTATTTTTATAAAATTGTTCGAAGCGCTTTAATCTAAATTGACATTTTCTAAAGATATCGAATAGTTATATTCACAACGTGGAATTCAGTATCAAAGGTAAGTGAACGTCAGAAGGTGTAAATGCACGTACGTATTTAGCCGAATTCTTACGCGACGAGTTGCCATCACGTCCGCCAGCGAATTAGTGTCATAGAGCTGCAGTGCGAAACTTACGCACCAAAGGATCGCGAGATCCTAAGCCGACGGTTCAAGGAAGGGGAGGGACATGCGTGGTAATTAGTAGCCGGACACTCGCGTCTGCCCTGGTCCAGCTCAGCCACGCATTAGCGCCCGCGGCCTTCAGCCACGCCGGTCAACATCCGATGATCACCAGCCGCACTCAACCCAGCACGTTGTAAGCGAGGCGACTCAAGCCGAATAGGGAAAGCCGGTCAGCGTTTCCTGTCTTCCGTACTTCAAGCAGCGAGGTCATATGTGATTGCCAACTTGGCAGAGAGGACTTCGCATTTCGACGGTATAATCGGGGACCTCAACAAGGTGCCCTCAGATTCGACTCGACAGCCGCTCTGGGATTTACTCTCTCTCTCTCTCTCTCCCGACGCGTCAAGAGTAAATTCTCTTGGACAAACCAAGCGCTCCTACAGTCGCCTTGCCTCCAGCTGTAAATGCACTTATTGTGATTATACGCTGGTTATCAGATTTTAAGGTTCAGTGGAGCTGTTTGATGTACACGTGCAATACAGTAATTAGATTCACTGGAGCAAGATTTCATTATGCGAAATAAATGTTAGTTAACTAACTGCATATAACAGCTCATTTTTCCGGACTGACACATCCCGTAAAGTAACCGTAAGATGATAAGAGGTCGATCCTCTTGTGAGAAGCGTGTACAACGAATGCAGAGGCTAAAAAATCTACAAGCCGTCACTGCACTTATTACATTAAAGTGATGATTTTCAGAATAGAGTGCTATAAAAATAATTATAACCAATCGAAAATATATTTGAAGCTCCTCATCTTATCGACACAGGTCACACTGTCCACGGTCAAATACTCGCTTTAAAAGTTAAATTCATTCAAGCAGCCGCACGTAACGTAAGACCTCCCGTCATGCCGGTGACCGTCGCCGTCGGCCAATCTCGTCCCCGGGCCATTCGGGTAAATCAAATATTTACGCAAAACCACTTCGGTCCCCCTCCTCCGATATCGCCTCCCCCGGTGGCCCCCCCGCGTCGGTCAGGTCCCAAGTGTGTCGGCCCGACATATTGCGCCGGCGCGCTCTTTAAAGTCGCGACGCGTGCGCGGGCGCGTACAATATAATTTTCGGGCTTTGTCGCGGCCCGCCGGCCGTGCGAGCTCGTCAATATGCGTCGCGCGCGCGATGCCCGGCGAACGCGCCCCATTGAATTCGGGCGCGGGCGACACGAGGCGCGCGCGCTAGCTGCGTGCCGCTCGCCACGGGGCGCCGGCTGAATGGTCGATGGCGCAACGGCAGAATCGCGCGCTGCGATGTGTGCGCGCGGGAGCAAGGATGCACCGCCACCCCCTCACTTGTCGATCTCTCCCCCGGCGACCTTTTTGCCGGCGACGCATTTGTTTTTCGAGTGGAGCCGTTGACTTTCGAGAGGGACGCCGTGTTTTGTGTTTATGACCTATTGTTGCGCTCTTAGCTTGGGGGGTCGTCGAACGCTTAGATCATCGAGGAAATTTACTGGAAGCGATGGTGACAGTGTGCGCGTGAAACTTAATCGAAAGTCAACGAGTCGTTCATGATATAATTTATAAATTTATAGAAGGAATCAATCAATTTTTTAAAGGATTTTTTATAAACAGTTAAATTGTAATCGTTTAATTGATGATGAAGCAGTAGCATTCTACAGGTGTGCTTTAATTTACCAAACGAATTACTTGCAGCCAATGGAAATTTTTATGTAAAACTTATGATTTCACAATTTTTTTAGTACTTATACCCATTAAAAAATTAAATATTTTATTACACTTCCTTTTTAATATTTCAGTACTGAATTCGTGTATCACATTGCCGCGAGGATTTAGAGGATAAAGATAAAAAGTGTTTCTATGAACCGTCGCTTTTCAGCTTTGAATGAATTTTATTGAGATTTGATTTGAGCTTTTCTCATCGCGGCGCATATGAAAGTTCTTCATGCAGGGATGACCAATTTCAGGTCTGACCTGAAAAGAAAGTATTACCGCAATGCCCGTAATACCTCAGCTAGTCGCGAAATCCATTACACCGATTGAAACCGCAAAAAGCACCAACGCGTTAAATAAAATAAAATAATATATCACGGAACTCCCGAAAAAGTCGTAAATGTCCTTTAACGGAGACATATAAAAAAAAAACCTCGAGCGTCATCGGACTTTGAAACAACATTGATCGCTCGAGTGATTCACTCGCTCGCGCTTTCCCCGAGCGATTTCGGATCGCTCGTTCAGATCATTAATTCTATTGTGGCGAAGTTGCCCCGTGGGTGACGCGGCCAAACCCGTGTGTACCCTCGAAAAATAAAGAGCGCGCGCGCGCACGAGAGCGAGAGAAAGGAGAGCGGAAGAAGGGTGAGTGTTGTACGTCGCGTGGCTGCTCGGAATGCTTCCATCCGCCCTTGTGCGCGCGCGAACCGCGGGAGGGCGTCGCATTTGTTTGCGCAGAGGGTCTTCCCCGGGATAAACGGAGAATCTCGACTCGCGACTCCCTCCCCTCCGAGCGCACACCGGTTTCTCGTACACGGGGCATACGTCGAGCGATCGGCCGGAAAGGATCGAAGCCGCATACTCCGCTGCGTCCCTCTCTTATTCGTTTAAATATTATGCTCGTAAGTTACGTCGGCCACCCGGGGGGCTGCTACTGGCCGCGCTTCCGTCTTCGGCCTCGCGCTCCCTTTTCCTTGCGCTCGCCTGTTTATGCGCTTGATTCATCGGAGGCTTGGGGTTCGTCACGTTTTCCTGTATATCTTACAGCGCCGCGATTTGTCTTTTTCCGTTCGCGTCGTTTGATGTTTCGCTTATGTTAATTTTCTCGGGACGGCTCGCTTGAGTTTTGCCTCTGGATACGGGAAATCTCAGAGCTTCTATTTTCGTGTTTTTCGAAGAGTATAAGTCGAGTTTAACGCGATTTACAGAATTTTATTAGTTTTTCGAAGCGCCTTTTTTTCAAATAGATTTAATTGGTGAAATGTAAATTTTTAAATATAAAATTTTGCGAACCGAACGCGTAAAATTTATTTAGACTGCTTTGAACTGGTTTTCTAAAAAAGAACCCGAGGATCAAACAGTAACGTTTGTTTGTCCAAGAGTGGAATCATCTCCGGCTCCGTATTAGCTCTGGCATTTTCAACCTCTCGCTTATCAAGCACTTTTATTTGAAAATTTTTAAAACAAAAAGAAATTCAGTGCCCAGAAGGATTACACTTAACAATTCAATAATGAAAGCACGACGAATTTTTCATTGTCCCGGGCGCTCTCCCCTCGTTCCGCGTCAATGGGAAAAGTCGGCAAAGAACGAGGCGTAAGAACTCACCTGAGAAGAGCCCCGGGGCTGTCGCCGAGTTAATTAAAACGCAAGACAATAAACAAAGGGAGCGAGCGCGAGGGCGGACTGCTCCATCCTCGAGATTTCCCGCTGCTCGTTCGGTGGTCCGACCTCGGCAAAAAGAATGGGGCGCGCGCAAAAGCCAGCCGCTCGCCCGCGTATAACCCGTTCGCGCTCCCCGTTTTTTTCCTCTTCACATTTTTCGCCCGCCTATCCGTACGCGCGAAGGCGCCGCGCGAGGAGGAAATGGGGCGCGCTCGCGCGCTCTTTGTCAAACGCGTACCTCTCGGCCGATGCGACCGTTTCTTTTGCGCTCGCAATTCGCTGAAAAATGCGTTGACGTGCGTGCATTCCTTCTGTTTTTACGCGCGCGACCGTGGGGCCTTCCATTAGGCGCCCGGCGCGCCGATGCGTTATCACAAACGAGATAAATGGAGGGACATTACGATTTTTTTTCCAGCGCGCTAAGAGCTCCCGGAGCAACTTTGATGCGATTTCGCCGCGCGGAACCCGAGTTCCGATGGAATTTTCCTTCGTTCCTCTCTGACGTCCGCCTCTCTCTCTCCTCTCTCTTTCCCTCTCTGTAGGAGTCCTCTAGAATTTTTCTCATTTTTGCTTTTCGAATGGCATTTCAAAAGTTTCTGAATGGATGACCTCGCGGAAGTATGTCAATTTTTATTCAAAAGTTCCATCACACGAGGAGTGCAGCGATTCACTTAGGAAAATTGGAAAGTTTCATTGTAATATTCACGCATCCACAATTCGCAATTCTGATTCGATCAAACATTCATTCCTTATTAAGTTTACATTCCAAGCAGTGCCTTTGAAAGTTCGTGCATTAATTGACATTACACAATTTGGATACGTAAAAGCGGTTCTTCGACTAAGAAAATCATTCAATGTTATCACCACGAAAGGGAAAAAATTTATTTTATTTTAAAAGAGAATGTTTCTTTCCACATTCTTCTGAGAAGTCTAATTCAGTCAATTTATCCTCAAAGAGAGCGATTTTTGGATTTGTCACTCTTGCTTTTATCAGAATAATTACAATTGGGCAAATCTGAATATAAGAAGCTACTGCTAATTAAATGAAAACAGTATGACATACTAATAGTTAAAAGTATCATCAATCGAAATTATTTTATTCGCCAATTTTTTTAGACGAAAATGTGTCTTAATAAATGATACCATTACATGAAGTATTTTTATTTGCTACAACACTACATTGTACCAAGCCAAAGAATAACGACAGAAGAAGAATTGCGACTATTTACGAAACCATCAACTCTTCCACTCATTCAAGCAGAGATTTACGGATACATCTTTCATCCCGCCAGACTGTGTGCGTCGCCTTTGACGCTACACAAACGAAAAATTTTTCCCGTTTTCTCGTCAATTTAACCGTCGACAATGCTGAGCGCGCCCGACGCGGCATCATCCCTTTCAAACGCAAGGCAAGCATTGATCCCGGGCGTCGTCGCCGGGTTCGCTCCCGTCTTAACGCACGAACTTCGCACGCAGTTCCATTAAACGCCATTGAAAGCGGAGGAGAGATTTCGCCGGTAAACTCTCCCTCGCGCGCGAGACAGAAAAGCCCGCGCGAGCACAAAGCGCGAAAACTCCCTCCGAGGTACACACTCCCCGACGCTGATCCTATATCCGCGACGCGAGATCCCGGCCCGGCCGATCGGCTTGATTTATGGCGCTCGAGGAGGCTGGCTCCCTTTAACGAGTCGCCGATCGGCCGGCGGCCATCGGGCCGCATTATTTATGCCTCGCGTGCTGCATTCGTAATAAAACGTCCCGACGACGGCGCCAAATGAGTCGTAAAGCTGCTGCGCTTCCGCGAAAGGGGCGCCCCCGACGATTTAGCCGCTGCAGTCGCTTTGATCTAGGAGCGGTGCTTCGCGGAAGCCGAAGTGCGCCGCCGAAGATTAACGAGCGGCGAGCGGCCGAATTGAAAGCGAGCCACTGGCGTTTAATACGCGTTCAATTATCGCGCCGTTTAATAAAGCGCCGCCGGTGATATAGGCAGGGGCGAGGGGGGAGGGGAGATAAAGAAGGTCGCGGCTCGCTTCGTTGAATAATGTATACGGAGGCGCGACGAAAGGTGCGCGCGGCAATATTGCCAGAAGTCGCGCAATAACTCGTCGGGCGCCACCTGCGCGTCGCCGCCGCCACACGGTTAAAATCTCGTTTTCGACTCTGCGATATGGCCCTGCGGGGCGATTCCGCCCGAGGCTCCCGTATATACTTAATTGCCCGCTGCGCTACCGGAGTTATATATACGCGACAGGCTTGACGAACGTCTCTGCAGTCGATAATGACGAATTTATCCCGCCCCCGTAGCACGGCAAATTCAATTGTTATTTTCGATTGATTCGGTGCGTCATTTTTTGTGATCGCGCGGTTTGCTGTAATTTTTATCTCTCGGTTTGCCCACTCTCGAGGGTAGAATTTAAGAGAAATGTTTTATTTTATAAATTTTAGTTGGAGGGTCGGATTATTATCTATATTCAATACGATGGTACAAAAATCTTTTGCAGATAGAAGGGCACTTTTAAAATATTTTTAAAATGTTTAACCAATAAATGTAGCTGTGAACGGTGAAAGCTCGTATTTTTGAAACTATAGAACCGTATGAAACTCCAATAAAAAGTATCTTGGAATATTTTTCGAAAAGAGAACGAATTTTTAGTATTTTAGTGGCATATTCCGACATTGTAGTTTTACGTAGGTGTAATAAAATACGATTGTCTGTACCCGCGAATTATTTGAAATATGAATTTCCACTATTTGACAAAGCATTCTCTCTCATGTATAAAGTGTAATATTATATTATTTTTTATTTTACTGGAGAATTGTCAGAGATCCTCTAAATGTTTCAAAAGTGCAATATTTTATTTACATTTAGAAATAGTTACAACAGAAAGTCGTAAAATATCGAGCACCAAGCAAGTCCATTCATCTTAGAGCTGCCGCCAGGCCTATAGGTGACGATTAGCCGAGGGGGCATAAAGATTGAGATCGCAACCGACGAAACGACCTGAAAAGCCGTCCTTCTTTTGGATGATCATCGAATAAAACTCGGGCGATATCGAGGCCCCGGCATTAGCCGAGAACGAGCGACGCCAAACGAGACGCAAAAATTATTGCCCCCGAAGAGGAGGGTGCGGGGCCGAATTTAATGGCGCGCGGCGCCCATCCACGCTCCCGCCACCCTCCTATTATCAGCGGAAACCACCTCTCTCTCTTCCTCTCTCGAGCGGAGTCGTTACTTCGCGGCGAGCCACACTCGAGGGAGGCATCGTCCGCCTGTCTTTTCGCCGCGACGGCAAATATTTGTAAATTGTATCTGGATAATGCCACTCGCGCCGTTACGCCGGCGCGCGCGCGCAAATATTTGGATTTTTAAG
Organism: Eurytoma adleriae; assembly: GCA_900480045.1. Classification (NCBI taxonomy): domain Eukaryota; kingdom Metazoa; phylum Arthropoda; class Insecta; order Hymenoptera; family Eurytomidae; genus Eurytoma; species Eurytoma adleriae. Next base: position 78,832 of record UXGC01000410.1, read on the forward strand.
TAAGCCCCGGCGAGAGCGACGGTGAGCGCGTCGCCCATCGAGACAAAGCGTAGCGCTGTTGCGTCGACGGGAGGGCGACGAGCCCCTCTCCGTCAGAAGCGAGCGTGGAAAAACAACGGATTTCATGACGCGCGCGCGCGTGTGAGTGCCGCCGCCCCCCCCGCTACACCGCGTGGACCGCTTAATTTCTCTCGAGGATTTGTTTGCCCGACGGCACCGCGACAGAGACGGCTCCATCGAAATTAGGTTGAATGGCTAAATCAGTTATGCTCGCTCGTATCATTTGTCTCTGTTGCTCTTCTGCTCAAATTGTGTTATTATAATAATGAACGCGCTTTTTTGCGGGTTCTTGGAATTTCCCTTTTGCCTTGTGCTCGTGAGTGTATTTTAGGATTTTTTTGCAGTTCTGGTATAAATAGCCCCGTTATCTTTTTATGCGGATTTGGTTAATACTGTAATAATCATGACTTTCAATATCTTTATTAAAAAAGTGTTAAATTTGACATTCAGGACGTCCTTTCGACAAGATTTTAGTATTAACAAAAAAGAATAGATAACAATTCATTTTTTACGTATAAGAACATGGAGAAAATAAGAAATGAGATTAAAAAAGATTCTACTTACATAACTAAACGAATGATCTGCTTGATCTTTTCACTTTTTAAAATTCACGCATTAATAAATTCTAAAATTTTAAATCATAATTCTAAACAAACTTAATTAAAATTTTTCAAAACAGGATTAAACATCGAATTTGAAATCCCTTCGACAAACTAAAATTTCGAGATGCTTTGACAAGGGACCGTCGGAAGGTTCCATAAAGCAACCGTCATCACCGTCAACTTATCTCCCGATACATTTTTTTATTAATCCAACGTCGTCGAGCGGACGGTAGACGGAGGAAGGGGGCCTCCGGCCCTGGAGGGCGAAGTCGCGCCGGATATCGGAAGAGCTAAGAGAATGAGAATAATAGAGAGCGGTGCTCGAGCGAGACGTAAAAGACGGGGAGGGCGAGATGAGGTGGAAGTGAGAGATTGCTATTTACTCGCGGCGAGGCGAAACTTCCGCCGTCGCGCGCGCGCCCTGACCTTTTTCGACGCACCGCAGAGCGCGCCGGGATAATGCGATAGGCGCGGCCAGTCGAGCGTTTATTTGCAGACGATAAAAATGGAATTACAATAAAGTGAAATGAAGTTCGAGGCTTTTGCCCCGCCGGTGGACCCCTTCCCGCCTCCTCGGCGGCTCCAGACGTCGCTCCCGCTAATATCGATGCGATGCGCGAGGTAACTTTTGAGTGGCTCAAGGTGCGTAGTATCGCGTAGGGTAAGCCTTGCGCAACACTCGGCGCGTTCTCAGCGTAAGCGCGGATCTTGTAAACTGAACTTTGCGGAAGGGGATCGGTTTAATATTATAGCGCCGGCGTGCGAACCGCGAACGCCGCGGATAATATAATAATCGATACGGTCCGTGGCGAGCCGCTGGAATATATATGCACGGATCGTCCGGCATGGCTAATAAACCCCCGGCTTTCTTGGTGAACTTACGCAATGGGTTGGCTATCCTAGCCGTTTTGTGCAGTGGCTCAATCTCCCGAAATTATACCTTCCTCGGTTAAGCTTGCCGTGGATGGTAAGTGTGGGGTTTTATGTTCTTTAAATTATTTTGTTAAGAGAATAATCGATTCAAAAGTTAGAACGTGGATATCAATGGGAACCTGGAATTGTATTGTGCAAAAATTTCAAACCTGCTGAATCAGAAATGACCAGAAAGCGGAGAAACCTATATATCCAATAATCCAATAATATGATTGGAAAATGTGCAAATTACCCAACAGCAATTGTATAAATACATTTTTCTGGGGTACATTACCAAACGATTTTTATACTTTCTTTGTTCGCTTTAAATTATAATCTAAGATTAAACATTACTATGCTTATAATGAAAGACTTTTATTGGAGCATTTTATATTAATTTAATGTAAAAAAGCACATATTAGAAAATGTGTACACTGTACTAAGAAATAAATAATTACTAATAAATCCAGCCTCTTCAAGTCTTCATTTACAAAACAGCGGGAAGAAAATGAAATTCGATAATCCGGCGAATGAAGGGAGTCGTACGCGAATGAAAAGCCTGAATACAAACATGCAATCTCGCCGTAATCCAAGAATCAATTTATTTACGTACAGATGACTGTCTCTCCGTTACTACTGTTTTTCTTCCCCGAGCCCTCCCCTTTCCACGCACACAAGTATACGGCCCTCAGTCGCGCTACTTAGCTGTCATCGCGACGAAATTTTTTCCTGCCCGCCCACGCGCGCTACTTAGCTATATCTCCGGCCGCGTCCCCTCCGGCGCGAACTCGCAGCGCCCGACGTACGCCCGCGGCTCTCCCCCGTCGTCGTCGGTGTGTTATCATTTCCCCCCAACAATAATATTACTCTTACCGACGAAACTTCTGCTCCGTCCCCGGCTCGCTCGCTCTGCATACTCCACCTTCTTTCCCGGCGTTTTTCACGACCTCGCGTACACGCCTCATCGATTCCGGAGCACTCGGTGAGACTTTCCTCGGCGTATAATGCGCGCGGCGCGCTCCGACTCTCGAGTGCGCCACGTATAACAATAAACGCGATTGCCGCGCGCGCGCGCCGGGTCTTTTCCGCGCTGCCGGTCGCCGATGCAGACGTATCGCGTTTCCAAGCAGCCGCGACGCGCTGCTAATTGGATCGCGAATAGGCACTTGTCGCAGCGGCACCGACGGCACTTTCGACTTTTTCGCGCGATTTTTCCGCGAGCGAACAGTCGGCTTGCAGATCAGAAGAGCACAGCTTCTAGGGCGGTGGGGAAAATTTATTGAAAAAGCGGGATGAAACTTTCATCCGCGCTAGTTGGAATGTTCTCCTTGTAAAACGTTTCGTGGATGTAAAAAATGCATGAAATTACTCGTCTTCCGCGCCGCGCTTTGCAAGCATCGCCCGGGTGTGTAACGTTTTTGCCGAAGATCCTCCAGCGATACATCAAAAAAGTTTAGCACTTATTCATCATTATTCACCTGATAAATCACACGAGCTCTTAAATGATAGAAGAAAGTGCATTAGGATTAATATGCATGCAGCTGCGGAAGTGCCACACGTACGTGCGCGTGGTTTGCGTAAATCAAGCGATAAATAAGGCAGCGCCGCATAAATTGCTGAAAATTTCAAAAAGAAAAGCTACGGACAATTCACATCGGGAATCGAAGCATAAATTTAAGATCGAACGTAAGTTCGGACTGCGCGAGTCCGGGCTCGAAGTCGATGAATAAAAGCGCCTGGAGAGAGAGAGAGAGCGAGAGAGACAGAGAGCAGTTATATCGGGGAAGGGGAGCGATCGCCTTTTCCACCGTTGACCCTCGCAACGCAACAAAAAGAAGAGCGCGGGTGGAGCCGTTTGGAAAAAAAAAGATTTTCTCATCACAAAAAGGGGGCCAGGAGAGATTCCCTCTTCCTTCGAAGCTCGTTTAGCCATGAGCGTCTCACCCCCCCTCGCCGCCCACCCCCTCGAGTCTCGATTATCACGATGACCGCGTGATTTATGCGACATTGTCAAAAGCAAGAAAAAGCAGAAAAAAATTTAATATTATGCTGATATTCTAAACAATTTCCTGCGTAAATTACGTTCATTTTAATAACGATGATAAATCATCTCATCGAAACGCACTTTTTTGCACCGTTTTTATTCCTCTGGAATATCAAACTGTATGTTCTTCGTGCGTATCTATTTTTTTCTGTATAAAAGCATTCTTATGTACTCGCTGAATCGGCTAAAATCTCGTGTAAGTAGAAATAATGTTTTTGTTTAAGTGCAACGCGTTATATGCTGTACATATACTATGAGCCCCATAATGTTGTATTAGATTCCTCGACAAAAAAAAATCTTAAAGAACTGCCTTGCTTAGTTCAAGAAAAATCATTTAATTAAAAATTGAAACGAAAAATCATCGCGCAATAAAAGACCTATAATTACAAAACCTGTAATTTTGAAAAAAAAATCCATCAAATATTACGTCAGTAGGTGATTTCGAAATGCTACGAGCAATCGTCGCACCTCACTTGGAAACTTCATCATCGAAGACGTTGTTTTCTCCGAACAAAGAAATTTTCCCGCGCAATACTTACCGGGCGAGAGGGAGGAATTCTTTCGAGGCCGGGAATCCGGCGAGTCGCTGCGTACACATCGACGGGGCTAAGTAAATTCACGGGGCTGCGCGCGTTGGACAAACAGCAGCGTCGCCGTCGAAAAGCCGCGGAGAAAAATTGCGGGTGAGCCCCGCGGGGGCGAATCGGCGGCCTGAGAAATCGCACGAAAGCCCCGCGGAGCCGAAAGTTCGATCGCCGCGGCTCTCCTTTATTTTCCGATCGAGGGCGCATCGGCGGATATCCACTCGCTCGGCGGCGTTATGGCGCGCGCGCGCGCGCTCCTCCTGGCGTGAAAGGAATCCACCCTGCGTCTCGTTTAGCTCCGATGGGCGTGCGCTCATACGTCGCTTTTGGCCCGAGCGCTTCGCTGGAGTTTCGCCCGAGCTTTTGTGTTTACGTCGGAAACTTTTGAATGGCCCGCGAGCTTTTCTTCTCCTTTTTTCGCGCGGGGATTCCTTTGTTGCGAATAAAAAAAAATTTTGTTGCTCCTGAGATTCCGCAGCGGATTTTTTATCGTGTTATTCCAAGCCTTTCCTCGTCGCGGAACTTCCTTTTTCTAGGAGAGCGCAAAAAGTGTCGGCGTGCTCTGCATCTGGTAAATTGACCTCAATTTACCATCCCGTCGCAACGATGGAAAATGATCGAGTGCTCCGGTTAGATTTATTTCTTCAGGGTACTTAAAATACGGATTAATTGAAGAGATTCAAAAGAATTAATTTTTAATTCGTTTTTTGCTTATAGTTTAAAGTATTCATCAAAAGTTGTTTTAGATGTTTATTAAAGATTAATTATCGATGAAGCTGTTTAGTACAAAATTAACTAGAATTTCTTGATGAGACCTGCATAATTTAGATCCCTCGAGGTAAATGGATAACTCAAGGGCTCTTTTCCAATTTCTAAACTAATAGTTTGATTAGAACACGTGATTTAATTTCCTTTACATAAAAATGCGTGTATGTTGTAATTTGATAAAATAATTCTTAAAAAATGTGATAATTAATTTAAGTTTTAATTAATTTACTCAATAATTTCAAGAATTTATTAGTAGTTTATTTGTTAACAACTTGTTAATATCATGAAATGATAAGTCACTCCGTACTATTTTTAGAAAAAAAGCAAAATTAAAATATATTTTCTCATATTTATGTATAGAATACAAAGGTAAATTAAATCGCGAAAGCACAAACGATGAAAGCTTCTTATTAAGGGACGAAGTAAAGCAGGACGCTCGAGCTTAATGTCGTTTGAAGATGCATTAAGAAAGTAAGCGACGAAACGATGACGAGTCGCTAAAGCCTATTTAATTGAAAGGCTCGCTTAATCAGCTCGGAGCGGCTCTCGCCGCGGCGGCGCGGGGGGTTGACTTTGCATCAGCGCCTAATGCAGGTAACGGCTCCGTTGTCCCGGGGATCGATGGAACAAGTTCCGTCGGGCCGCGTACGCTCCATTTCTGCCGATGCGCCGCGGCGGCTCGTATCTCCGGCTAGCAGGCGCCGATAAGTCACTCGGATTGCGCATGCAAAATCTCGAGCCGCCGAGTTATGAGCTGCTTGATCTCTCTCGGCTGCGGCATGTCAAGCTCTTAACTAGTGCGTCTCCTGGCACCCGAGCCCCGCAAGACCCTGCAGCCGCGGGAACAATGAACTTGAACGACTTTTCACCCCTGTCTGTATCACCCCTCCGTCCCGTGTACGGGGGTTATTCCAATTTCCAACGCAATATCGACCTTCGTTAAAGTGGCCTTCTGTTTTTTACCTTCGATTCCCGATGTTCACTAACGAATCGGACCGATTAATTGTCGAAGTAATTAGACTTTTCAATTAGTAAGAACACCTTTGTAATTAGTCTTCTCTAAATTATCATTTTATCAAAGTGCACCTCTACGCTAGAATAATTTGCAAAAATCGTTCCGCTTCAGAAGCTCCAGACAAAAGTTGCGCACTCATTTTCAATTAAAAATCTACTTATTAAACGTAATTATTGCATTATTGGTAATGAATTTATAAAATTACGCTTACTTCAGTATTCCACGTCCTTGGCGAAACATTAAACGAATTACTTTCTACGCCTTAAAAATTAGATTATTAAAAAATTACTGCATTACATTAGTTAATGAATTTATAAAATTTCTCTTAAGTTTCTACTCCACGTCCCCGGCGAAACCTTAAACGAACGCCTTTCTACGCATTAGGCAAGTAAAAAGGTGGCATTGAATAGAAGCGAAATGAGACAGTCTGGAAAAAAAGCCGACAGCGGATAAAAGTAAAGAGGAGCCAAGGAGAAAAGCATCCCGCTCGATGAAATTCATTTTCGCGCGGTCCTCGACCCTATAGATGGAGGTAATGAGCTTGGGCGTGCGACGTAGTATAAACAGCTCGAGTTTCGTGCGCAAAGTGGCGAGCAGCGCCGGGGCTGCAGTACTTGTTATTCCAAGTGCATATCTGTTTCTTCGTGGATCGCGCGCCGTTTCGCCGCCGAAGTGTCACGGTTCCTCGATTCTCCCTCTTCCCTCCTCCGGGTATAACAGTTTAACTTCGGCAGAGAATCAATATCGTTAAGGGTATCTCCAACTTTTCTCAGATAATCCTCTCCTTTCCTTTTTTTGCTTCGGTATCCTTAACATTTTCTATACAATTGAGGTTCGCCGATACTTTTTGCGAAAATTAAAAATGAAAGTAAACTTTCTATAAGTAAATATTGCTGTGATGTTTATTTTTCATTCTCATGCGTTCATTTCAATGTTGTTATTGTATAGTTATTTTTTTTTAACATTTTTCCGGTTATGTTTACGAAAGTAATAATAAAAAATGTGAGTTTAAACAAATATAATAAGAAAAGATTATTATTAATTAAGAAATGGAAGCCTAAAATTAAGTTTGACGAAGCTAAGAGCCAATCCATTGCTAGCAATTTATAATATTCCAGAATAATTTGAATAAATGGAACTAAATAGTATACCGCAAGTAAATAATGAAAAGGCTCTCTGTTAACTTAACAATTTGAAGATTATATATAGTACTTGAAACTGAAGTTACTCCGAATTGTTTGGTTTCCTTGATATAATACATTCATACTTTAATTAATTATTAATCAGCTTTAATATTGTTTGTTATAAAATATGTATTGATAGCTTAAGCTAAAGAAAACTATTCGATAGCTTTAAATTATTCGCGCACTAATTAAGAAAACTAATCCGAAACATTTTTGCCTAAAAAGTGGGCATTAATGAAAACTAATTAAATTTACTCTAAAATCATTAAAATCAATCGTTTTTTTTTCAGTAAAAACTAAAAGTTGTAAATTAATTTTGGAAACAGTTCACTGGATTACAAAAGAATGAAGGTGCGGAACCGATAAATAAAATTTCAATCGTTCACTTTCGCCCGGCTGCACGCGCGTCGAACGTGCAACATAAAAAATGGAGCCGGGGGAGGGGATGCGGCTAGAGAAGAAATTTCAGTAAGATGCCGGCGAGATAAAGAGGCACGGAGGACGGAGACGAAGAGAGCGGGCGAGGAATACGCGGGGGCGCCAACCCTTGCTTCCTCGGCTTTCTTGGCTTGCGTCCCGATGCATGACACGTAGTATTTTCTTGATAAGTGCGGAAACGTGTCCAGCCTTTCTTCCTCGGGGTCGAATGATGCGCCTCGAATGTGAAAAGTGCCCGCGCGATTACAGCGTGTCCCGGCCCCCCGCCTCCCCCTCCCTCCTCACGGGATCGAATAAAGCGGCTTTTGTAACTCCTCGCGCTGCACCTGAGTACGCGAGGACTGACGCGGGAGCGCGTTTATGGTTATTATTAATTTTGGACTGCGACTCTCTCGTTAAACTTTTATTTCTTTGAATGGGCACATACGTCACCCCCGTATATTTTGTCGCGTTATTGTTTCTCGCGAGGACTTTTTATAGGAGGAAAAAGTAACGGCTGTCTAAGGCGACAGCTCGGAAATGTATGTTGAAGCGCGCGGAAACTGAAATATTACAATCTTAAGTTTTTAAAACATAACCGGTGCACCTGTAATGTGCGGGAAGGAAAAAATACTTTACAGGAGGTCACGATGTCACTGCGTTAATTAAATCTCAATTTTCTCGAACTGTAATGACGCGAGTGTCTAATCCGTCGCTTACGATAATTAATGTACCGGAGTTTAAGCGAAGGAAGCTGCAGAATCGCGCCGGGGGTTCCTTCGGCGCGCATTACCGCGAGCGGAAGGAAACAAAAGCCAGACAGTTAATATTGAAAATGGAAACCCGATAAATTGGCGCACTCGCGCGCGCAAAAAGGGAAAAGAGGCGAGCAGAGGAGAAGCGAGCAGGCGACGCGCCGCATCCTCTGTATGGCTTTTGTAAAGCTCGCGGCGTGCGCTCGCTCGGAGAATCGTCGGGCTACGTTATGGCGGGGGGCGGGGGAGAGGCGCGCGCGCGACGTCGATGATTTATCGATGCCTCCCCAAACGACAATGGGCACAATGAAGCCAATTGTCAATCGGCTGTGGCGGTTGTGTTTCATCGGAGAGAAGAGAATGCCGACGACCTCTTTCTTGCTCGCCCCCCCTCCGCAACGCACGCCTGCTCGAGCTTACTATCGCTCCCACCCACCCCTCGGTAACTCCCCCTGCGCTTGTGTGACACGCATGTTTTGGTGCATTCAACACGTCGTTTCGTTTTTGATGAAAGAAAAAAATCCGGTGTAAATGCTACTGAGTTCATCGTTTCACGTTATTTTTATTAAACGTAATCTATAAATCGCAGATTATGCTGGGATCGTATGAGTAACAATATTATTATATGTGCGAAACATCATTTTGATTATGAAGCATTATAATCTACATACCGAAATTTCAACAAATCCGGATATTATTGATATTTCTAGGTAATTGTATAATTCAAAATGTTTAGTGCTCGTAATTGAAATGCTAATGCAGTTTACCCAAATGTGCGGCAGAAATACTATTTTTTACACTAGCATTCTATTACGATTGCGCGCTAAACTTTTCAGAATAATACGATTGCATACATCTATACGGTTTGTTATATAGGTTCAATAAGGTATTGGTAAGGGGCATCAATTTGATGAGTCGTACAAGTTAGTTGTGTTCAAACTTTTTCATATTTACATAATCTTTTTATTTAATACATTGAATAAATCCCGTTCTATTTGCAATCAGAATTACACTCCAGATTCTTGTGGCAATTTGAATTAGAGGCCACCTGCTCGTGTACCAATCTTCCAAATTGAGGTTCTTGGTGGATCAATAACTCTTCGGAGCATCTTTACAACCACAATCTTAAAACAAATCTTCACAATTTGTCTAAAACATTAAATAATAAGAAATGAACTTACATATAATATATTATTCATATTTTTCAATATTGTGTAAAAACTCATTTTAGAAGATAATACTAAATACTACTCAATATTTATTACTCAAAAAAACTACAACAATATTACTACTGCTATTGTGTTATTATTAACAAAAGGAAGTGGAAAAGTGTCATTTTTGTATTTTCAATTTCAATTGAAGTACAGTTATTTCAGAGCGATGAACAATAGTAAGAAGGCGAAAATTTTCTATAAGAAAGAAAGGAAATATAAGTTGATCATAATAAACAATTGGTGGTACTTATTTGTGCAGCACATGCTTGTGGCGCCTCGCCGTCTGCTAATGTTCAAAGCTTTCGAGAATTTTCAAGCTTCGCGAAATTCTGATTGAAATGCAGCCAGTAACAAAAGGAATGGCAGAAAGGCATTCATGATTAGAGGGGTTCGAATCAATGAACGGAACAAAGTTTCCGCTTCTACGACGAATTGCATATGCAAATGAATCAGAAAATTTTCGCCGGCATTTTATTGACTTATAATTTAAAATAAATTAACCCTTTCACAAATTTTAATCAGACCCTTTTGCAAACATTATCTTTTGTCAAAAAACCACCACTTAGACTGTTTATTTACCATATTTGAATATAAATCGTAACATGGAATATTTACAAAGTTTGCTTCCGTGCTACAATTATGATTTTATTTATTCATTACGGCAAAAGCGAGTGTGTTAAATAATTGTGCAGCAATTATAACGGAACGAATTTGCTCAACTATTTTTAAGCGAGCAAATAAAACGCGACGCGAAATTCGTAACAATTTGTGTGCCTCAATAGCTATCGATGCGCAGACTGAAATAGTCGCAAGTCTCGCGATCAAAACTCGTGCGCTCCGGGGTCAATAACCCGTGCGTGGATTTCGTGCACGCGGTAAGCGAATGTGGGATGTGCGACGCCGAGACTATCGTATTTTTTAACGGTTATTCCAGGTTTTCTCTTTTTTCCTGTAAATTTCATCCCTCTTTAAACTTTTTTCCACCAGCTCCTCCTCTTTCACACAAATATTCCCTTTTTTTTACTTTTTTTTATTTTCTCGTGAATATTCGCTTTATCTTTAATGTTTGTTGGACACAATGGACGATATTAAGACCGCGAGGCAAAATATCCTTTTAAAATGCGTATTTTAAAAATTCTCACGCTAATAATATCGTTTTTTACGTTTTTTGTGAAATCGTAAATTTTAAAAATGCAAATTAACATTTTTACCTATTTACATACTATCTGTTTGAATCGATAAACTTTAAAGTGAAAATTTAGAATTAGTTGAAAAGTTAAAATTTTCAATTCACGCATTAATAATGCTTTTTACTGGCACGCTAAAAACCTCGTGAAAATTTTGCGTATATTTTTGTTATCCAAAGCTCGATAAGCCTCCGTAATCTCTTATATCGAACACGATCAGGAACTATTGAAACAGCGTTGCAGGGCTTAAGTCGCTAAGCTCGCTTTTTTCTATTTACCAGTAAAAACAATAAACGAATTTTTTTACTGCACAGTTTCGTTTGTTCTCTTTGTTTTTTTTTTCTTTTTTGTTCCGCGGAAGACGCGGATGGCATTTACATTCTACAGTAGATTAAGTCAAATTACTCAGACTCCCGAGAAGTCAAACAAAGAGAGAAAGTCGAACAGTTGGCCGAAAAGGCTGGGAAGGCTGCCGTTAAAGTGGATCTGTCAAAAAGAGGTTGAGGTTTAAACTTAAAAGTGGAAGGTCGATGGGGGAAAATCCGAAAAACTCTGTTACGAATTTGCAATTCAATATCCAATGCTATTGAATCGAATTTCTATTCGGAAAGAAAAAGGCACCTGACGCGACGGCCTGGTCAGCAGATAGAAGTAATACCCCGTCGTACTATAAAAATTATTTAAACTTCAATATCGAATTCCACGACTGTCCAGAGAAAACTTTTAGGTTTGTAAATCTAATAATTAAGTTCGTTCCTTTAGAAAATCGATTATTTACAACAATTTAAATTGTTTAGCAAGTAAAACTTATATTTAACTTATTATTTAGTCTTAAATTTTTACAATCTTGTATGCTTAAAATAGCTAGTTTAATTAGTAAATTAATGATTCAAGACATCATTTTGTACAGCTTACGCTTATTAAGGCGCTTAAGTAGAAACGGCAGGGTACGGTAAGACATGTTTTGGGTAAGAAGATATCTACTTATTATTAATTACGCAGGATGAAAGTCCTTAATTGGTATAACGACTAAAGCTGTAAAAGCTTAATACTTAACATAAATTAATTAAATCAATGATATAATTCAGTCTACAGAGACTAAACAAACGCTTAATTTTCTCGGTGGACGATTGTTTCTCTCTCGTGACGTAAAATCACTTGAGCGACTTTTTAGATCTCTCTCGGCGAGCAGCAGCGCGAAGGGACGAAGCGCCGGTCAGCGGTGCGCTCGTACATTTTTCATGTCGCCACCGGTCGAGATTTAACCCTATCACGTGTCGCGGAACCGTTACTCGGCCTAATTCGTTCTCGTAATTCACTCTCTCGATTCGCGCGGGGCCCGCGCGGACCGCCACCGCCGCCACCGCGATGTAATCGCGGACTCTCTCATGAGTAGCACGCAGTCGTAAGTCACGCGCCGGCTCGCTAAGTACGACGAATAGGGTGTATATTCCGCGCGACGCCGCCGCCGCCGAGCCGCCCGCCAACAGCTTCTCCGCGCGATGGGATTACCCCTACGGCCTGGTACGCCGCTTATTTATGCCCCGCACGCTGTTCATTAACACACTAACCGTTTATTATCTTAATATTCTATAACGCGCCCCCGCGCGCTGCGAATGTTTCAATTAAGTCGTCGAATATTTATTCCGCCGGGGGGAGAGTTACGTTTTTCGAGTGCCGCCGGGAATTTAATGAGCGGCTGAAACTTTTTGCACTTTAATTGCACTAATAACTTCTGATGCGGCGCTGCGCTTTTTTCACGCTGGAGTCGTGCGGATCTTCTTCTGTTTTGCAATTTGTCGTGGTTATGAAATTCAAATTGTCGACACTTTCGAGAGGATCGTGGATCGGAACATCTTTACGCAAGTCTTCTGAAGTGGATCAACGTCGGAATAGTTTGCTAGATACGATACGCGACGTATCAATCAAGGTAGAAAACGTCTCTCATTTCAAATCTACGATTCAGCCACTGTCCTGAGCTGGCTGAACGATGAGGTTTCGCAGTGGTCAAGATCTAATTCAGGACACCGCAGGAGTAGTCTTTACACTTAGAGCTCTTTGGAGATCTGAGCACTGAATACTTTCTTAATGCACCACTATACATAGCAGTCTAAACCTGATTATGCCTGTCAGCCTAAATCTGATGAGATGTAAATGACCCTACCACATTTAGAATAATAATTGGAGAGACGATTCTGGCACTGTACCTTAAGCTTTTATTATAACTCAATAAAGTTAATCTCGAAGTAAATACCAGGTCAGTATCTGCTTCCTCTAATTTCGATTTTTCAGTAAAGAATCCACTATTGAATAAATTTAAATTTGAAAAACTGAATTCCTAAATTTGTGTATAAAAACTGGACAGGTAAGACCTACGATACGGGACTTCTTTTCCTCGATGTCGACTTCGTTATTGGAACAAAAAGCGCAGCACCGCGCGCTGGTGCCACATAAACCGAGGAGTATATTAGGTCGCATTGCCGTGGCACCGCGCAATTACGGCCGGCTCCGCGAGCGGAAAAGCGGAAAAACGAGCGAGCGAAACGAGAGCGAGAATAGGGCCTCGTAACCGTGGAAACGTATATACGCAACGAGGGCGGCGATATCCAGGAGACCGGCGCGCGTTCGCCGGGGCTATCGGGGACCGCCGCGCGGTCCATTGTTTCGCGCGGTTTTTCCGAGCAAATCCAGAAAAATCGGTTCGCGCCGGGGAAAAAGTCACGCCTCACGCCCGCGGGAGCAAAGTGGCCGGGCGCGCGCGAGCGCACGGCCCCATATGAAATTCCGCTCGCGCCGATGCACCGGGCCATTGTCTCGGTGTTTGCAACGAATTTGCCTGTACGTGCCCGAACGCGGCTGCTGCCCCGGGGACCGCGCCAGTTTGCGCGACGCGTACGACCGCCCCGGAATGGCTGCCGCGCAGCCGTAACGCCGCTGCGCCGCTAATAGCACCGGCGGAAAGCAGTGCTTCGCCCACGGAATCACGGCCTCCGTCTCTGCGGTGATTACGGGACTTTTCGTGGCGCGACTGTCGATTCGCATGGCAGACTACTTTTTTACCCAGCTGCGCATCTCGGCGGGCGTAAACTGCGGCGAGGTTTTAATTTATCCGGAGCGGGCGTTGCTGCTGCTTGGAATTATTTATAATTTGAGGAATGTGGGTTTTGATGAACGACGTAGAAATTTATTTTTATTTAGTATATATTTGAGCGTGTTTGGAAAAGATAAAATTGTTTTATTCCAATTTTCATCAATGCGGATGGTGACCTAGAAGTTCGCTTTTAAATTTGTATACTGGATTACATGTAGAAATAAACTGATGGACGTGTAAAGCTGGTTATTACTTAAGCGGATTATTTTTCAAAAATAAAGCTGAAATGTAAAAAATATTAAACATTTTTTTGCATACTCTTTATTTGAATATAAGGAAGCTTTAGGCGAATGTAACGAACTGTAATTAATTTTGAAATACGTTGGCTATTATCTGTTTTATAGTTAATCCTTTTCAGCTACATACTGTAATAATTTTATCGATCGTAGAATCATTACCGATCACCATGAATATAATTTTCACGAGGAAGATAATAATAGGGCAGTCAATCGGCGCTGCGTATGGATGGAAAAATAATTGTGGTGCGTTTGCCTTTTCAAGCAACCCCCGAGGATCCCTCCCCTAACTAGCCATCAATAATAAAGCGCACTTAAACGCTCGAGCGACGCGTAAACACAGTCGAGCCACGTCAATTTTAGTCGGCCCCATCAAACAAAAAACCGCCGGTGTACATTGTTATTTATGGACGTCCTCCCCAGAGGCAATCCACGCGACGATGTTTCGTATCGTTCAAATTGCTTATCTACCCTGGAAACGTCAAGACACCTAGATTAGACCCCTCCCAACATACCCTCCCCGCCGATCGCACACACATGCACGCAAACCCACACACGTCGCTCCTGTCGCTCCCTTTTTTCCGCGCCATTCATTCTCCTTGGAAATGCCGGCGACGGGGTAGAAGTTGCGCCCGCACACCGGGACTCTCGTCATACACAACGAGGCAAGAAGCGTATAAGCGATAGCGAGCGGATATAATCTCGCTGACGGTCATGATTCCGGCCCTGGGAGTAAAAGAAGTGGCTCGGTATGTGTGCCGTGGGACGCCGGGGGATTCACCGATCAGCAAGTTTCGGCGGAAGCCCGGGGACTTTTTGCACCGGCAGAAATCTCATGCGAACTCGCCGCGCGAGCCCGGTCCGTGAGAGCCTAGGTATACCCTTATACGTATATGAAATGAAAGCGCCCGGCGCCAAGTGCTCTTCACGTTCTCTCCGAGGCAGAAAAAAGTCTTTCCAATTCTCCGACGCGTAAGAGTGCCGAGTCATCGGCTCTCTTCTCTCCACCCTCGGATGCCCCCCGTCCCCCCTCCCGCGAACCTCTTTGCCCGGCTCGTGAAAGAGCTCCGGACCATCGCGCTCAAAAGAACAAGCTGCGAATATTCCGTCCTTCTCGAGTCTGACCCCCCGTGCTCCTTTTCTCTCTCTCTCGCTTTCACTGGCCGGCCGGTGTGGATGTCCTTTTATTTACTCGCGCGAGGACTGCTCGGCTATTGGGGTCTGCGATGCCTGTTCGGCCCATTGAAAAGCCTGGGGGAGAGCTTGATGCACCGTAAAACTTTTAAAAGCAAGGGGTGGCGCGGAATTTTCACTAAATTACCGACTGCTTCTTTCATAGTGATTTTGACCGTGAAATAGACTTGACATAATGAAATTTATTTTTGCTTTGAGTAATCCAAATGTAAGTTGAATACGTGATTTCGCTCAAATAGTGAAATAATCACTTAATATAAGTTGAAAGCTTTACACTTAATACAATAACTGGTAGATATTTCAAGTTATATCATAGAAATATACTCAAAGACTGCTTTTATGATACGAAAACATGCAATAGTTTTTTGTGCAAGTAAAGTCTGCAAGTGTTATTATGTCATATTTTATTAGGAATTTTACCCGCGATAACGCCAGTCTGAGAACATTAACCGTGCTCTATTGCAATTTTTATTAGGATATTGTTTTCCGCATATATTGAGAAAATGGTGGAGGAGTATAACATGCTACCGCAAAAGTTTAGCCCGAGAAAATGAAAAATCGGATGGGAGTAAACTAATAGCATAAAAATGTCTGTGAAAGTATATAAAAGTGGACTCATTTAAATAAAGCGTTACGCCATAAAAGAAAGCACGCGGTGTGCTCCGGCATGTAACCCTCTTTCTTCCACGTCATAAAAAGTTTCCAAACTCTATTAACTCCGGTGTATTAAGTTGGAAATAAAAGCAAAATTCAAGTCGATCTCAGCGTCAAAGGCGTTCCACGCCAAACCATAAGTGCCTCTGGTAACAACGCGAAACAAAATTTCAACTTCGTCCAATGATCCATCTAAAAATTTCCACTTCGTTTCCGTATTTAATTAAAAATTGCAATGGGTCGGGTCCACTCGGTCGCGAGTGGTTACCCCGAGCCAGCGGAAGATCTGCCGTAGAAAAGGACGAAGCCGCATTAAGAAGGATTACCACAAGGAGTGACGAGAATGACGGCAGCCCCGAAGGAGGGCATCCGGGACACTTTGACCCGGGCAAAGTTCGCAGCTCATTTTCGAACTACGTGGTCCCCGAAATTCCGCAATACGTGACCGAGATACCGGCTCTCTCCAATCTCGCACTCCCCCTCTCCCCGTTAACCGGCTCACGAATGCAACCGGCCAATGCGGTCGGTATTTAAGTTTATTCCTTCGTTACCGGGGGATCGAATCGAGCCTTACATCAGCAGGAGCGACCGGCTCCGCGGGCCCCTTGTTTGGACGGGAAAGAGAGAGACCGGTAATGCGGACGACGCTGATTCGGTTACGCGCTCGGCTGCTGTCTACCTCTTTCTATCTCTCTCGGTCTTTCTCTCTCGCCGTTCCTATTTTTGGCGATGAAAAGCGAAGAGCTGCGGCTGCACAATTGTTTGATTTAGCAAACTTCGTTAATCTATTTTACGGATGATGCTTTTCAAATGCTAACAGCGGAAATCTCTTGTCGTTATGGTAAATACCGTTCGTTTGGGGTATTAGCGGAATCACTGATTGTCCAGCAGGCGTGCGAATAGTGATGGGGGACTGCATTTTATTGAATGATTTAAAATCTAAATTCTGTAGCTACTTGTTGAAGAATTATTCAGTGTAACTTCATAATTTATTGAAATTATAATAATCATAGAAGCACAACATTTTCTCGAATAATACGCCTAAAAATATGTCAAATGAAATTACGAATCAAATAATAGGCGATGATAAGCATATGATACGTGTGAATTGAAGTTAAATTCTAATTAGCTTTACTGATAATGCGTTAATAGTGGAATTAGGACGGAAATTGAATGTGTGTTTATACTCATTGCATTATATTGTGCTACATTTTACGTTTGATATGACAATGAGATTATATTTTTATAATAAATAAAGAGGAACGTTACTCGTTATCGTTTATCCGAAATAGCTCACGTTATCGTTTATACTAAATAGCTCACGAATTTTCTTATCTTTATATTTAATGAATTATATTTAAAATGAATTACTTTCATCCAAAAGTAGATCAATAATATAAAAAAACCATAAAAAATTCTGGAAGGTACATTCAATTGTAGAAGGTGTTAAATAGGAATTCGTTTGAAAAAGGTACTAACGCGGAATTCTGTTGGAGATCCGTTAACAAAACTGAATTAAAAAAAAGACAATGGTAACCAGCCCAATACAAAACTTAAGATATTCCCATATCTGTTCCTTCTTACCTTCCGGACAAAATTCCCATTCCATTCAAACGTCTCGAGTTCATTGCCTCAAATCAGGTGTAACAGCCATTCGGCATTCTCGGGACAACCTCACGACGCTCGCCTTTACATATTTATTTATCGCATTTTCTATTTGAAAGTCCGCCCTTTGAAAAACGTTCCACCGCGGCCAATCTCGTTCGCCGTCGCGCTCCTACACGTGTACACAGCGGGGCAAAAAGCGCGGCGGGTGGAAGCCGCGCGCGGAAACGATGTAAAATTCAAAGCTCGTCTAGCCGGGCGAATTCGCGGCTAGAGAGAGGGAGAGAGGACATAACTCGGGGGTGGCGCGGATGCGGCGGCGTCCTTGCGAAATTTTAGCCTCGTCTAATGCAACGCGGCGGAGCACCGCAGAGCAAAACAGCCAGACCTAATGGACAAACAAAAGGCCAACGGTACACATTGCATTCAAGAGTGGCAATGCCCCGCGACAGGGGGGGAGGTCGGCCGGGCCTGGATGCGCCGTGTGTATACGTAGAGCGCGACGGCGGGGTTCATAAAATCGAGTTTCCTCGAGGACGTGTGCGGTTGCCGCGGGTCGACTTGCATGCGGCGCCGCGACCCAGTCGAAGCCCCCCCCGGTTCCCCTCCCTCGCCCCTCGCGTAACAATGTGGACTTACGTGTTTATGATGGGGCGCTGCGAGCCTTCGATACGACGTCGCTCGCGGCGGCAAAGTGTTACCGCAAGCAGTTATCGTTATTTTGGCCGATCGATCTCGCACACCCCGCCCATCCACCTACCCACATCCGACGCCTATTTCCATTGCTCCGCGGGCTGTTCCGCGCCTCGCAGCCTCTCTCCCTCCCGCGCTCGACCTTTTCGCGGCTGCGGGCAGGGGGGCGGGTGGGCTAAACATTTGCTAATGATTATGAGCGTGAAATCCTCTCATTCATAGGTCAACGATCGAAGTTTAGCTAATTAAGCGGATAATGGACTTAATTAGAGGGGCCGTTTTTTATTTATGTCTCTACTATCGCCGCCAGGTGATTATTAGTGGGGGATTAATTCGCGCGCGAAGGCGAATCGATGCGTGAAACGACTACCGGCGGGAACCAATCGTTTCGCCGGCTTCTTCCGCGGAATTAAATTTTAATTCCACTCGTGAGCCGCGCGCGGCTGTTTCTCGTTGATTTTCAATTCTCAGGGTGATCCCCGACGCCCGGCACCCTATCGCGCTAATGGCGCTCTCAAAGTGATATAAGCGCGTCGCGCGCCTCTAACCCGGGCGACCACGGTAATCTCGGGGCAAATCGTAACGCTCGCTGCATCAGCCTTATTATTAGTGGCGGCGGGTGAGTTCGCGCGGGGGCGGCCGGGGGGCCGAGGTGACGCTGCAAAGTACGACCCGCAGGCGTAAACGGCGCAGACGCGCATCACGCACCTCGCGCGCTAAGGCCTCGCCTTATTAGATGGTAAACCGAGCATTAACTATATGGGCGCGCCCGTGGGCTTCTTTGTCTTTGAGCCGAGAGCTGCACTCTCGCGGCGGCGGACCCGGCGAAACGGGCCGCCTCGGCGTCTACATGATCTCTCGCATTATTACCCGATTAATCGGCGTTATTGCGCGCCGCATCCGGCTGGCTAGGCTTTTAATTAATAATGCAAGCGGCTCCCTCGTAAAGCCACGGGACCCCCCGAGCGAGCGCGGCTCTCCCGAGTTGTTACTGCGAGCTCGCGCTTTTGTTGGATATTAATTTTGACTGTTTTAATTATTTCGGCAAACGAGGCGGCGCCCTAAGACGGGCCCCGCTTTATCATTTTGCGCTTTACTGCTGAAACTGCTTGAGCTTTCGGATACAAATTTCGCTCTTTTTGAGCAAAATTTCCGAGGGAAGTTTTGTTTGGGTTCTGCTGTGACATTCAATCTACACGATGACATTAATTAATCGCTCCAATTAGAACGGTGACCGCATCGAAATAACTTTTAATGTTTGAGAAAAAAGAAACTTCGAAAGGACATTATCTATTTAGGAAGGTATTTGAACTTCTATAATATTTATTCGAATCCCATTATTTTTCTTTGAACACTCGTACGAAATTTATGGCTCGCAACTTTTTTGAAAATTAGTTTATTCGATGGATCTGAAATTTACATTATAGTAATTGCAAAAATATCAAAAAAATTTCTAGTTATATTTTAACACCTTTAATCGAGGTACAGTAAAGATTCATGTTAATATTTGTAATACTTTATAAATAACTTTTTAAAAGTTTTATTAGCTTCATCCTCTTTATAATATTAACTGAAGAAAAATAAAGTATTATTTAATTAAACAAGATCTTTATTCAATTTTTGATTGAAACACTAAAAATATCTCTAGTGTTATTAATAATTAAAACATTTTTTTGCAATACATTTTTAACCAACATTACCAATATAGATGCACTATACCGTGTTAAAAAGTATGCAACACAATTTTAAAATTATAGTAATGTATGGACCAAAGGAATAATTTTTGTACGAGCATTGTGTTTCCATCAAAATGATGTAAATAAGCGTTAAAGCAGCCTGAGTAATCTCGCTTTTGTAAATAGCATTGCAAGCTGTTTAAAATGTAATCATATCGGATAAAACAACTTTCATACGCAAATGCCGCACGCTCATGCATTATTTATCCCGTGTGATTCCGGGCTTTCCCGGCATTTCCTCTATCGCCACCGGAGGAGGAAAGTCTTTTACATCGCGGATCTCTCCCAAGTTTTTTGAATTTGGGAAATCTGTATAGAGCAGCTCGCGCAGACCCACGGGATATCTGCCGCGCGCGCGCGCGCGAAAAGATTGCGCGGCATTCGACAGTTATTTCTCTCTTTCTTCCCGCCTCCTTTCCATTTTCGCCCGCCTCTTACGCGTCTCTCCCGCGCGCATATAGCGTTTGTTTCGTCTCCTCTTTCTCTTTTTTTTTGCTCGATTTAATTTTCCGCGGCCTCGCCGCCGCTTGTTTTGTCGCAATCTGCGCATTCTTGGATTTTTCAATGTGGCGCACGTAAGCTCAGTCAAATAGTTGGGATTTTTCCGTTTCCACTCGTCGCGCAAGCTCCATTTACCTTCTCTCGTCTCTTTCTTTCACGTCCCACATCCGCCCCCCGGCCTCTCCACCCCCGCTCGCTCGCGCGCTGCTCCTTTTTCTCTCCTCTTTTCCCGGCGCTTTTTTTTTTAACCACATAACTACGCAGAGCGTTGGCAAAACGTCCCGACCATTATTATTCATTAGGAACCTCCCGACGATTCATCTTGTTTAAGCTCCGCTCTTTTCCAAGAAGCGAAGCCATTGTCTTTCATCAGATTTAATTCCACCTGCGTGAGGAAGAAGTGACGCCAAGTGCCGTAGCTGATCGATAAAAACGTCGCGATGTTGTTACGCGGGGCTGGTCTCTCTCCCGCGGAGGGGTAGATCAAACGAAACGCCGCGCGCGATCAAAGAGAATATATGATTGGATGCAATCGTCTACTACTTTGCCGCATTAAATGAGGCCTATGGGTACGTTAATTTTTAAATATTAAAGCTTAAGGGGTAATGATAAAAACGATCGCTCTATTGAGCATAAGTGAGCTGTTGTTAGCAACGTTGTTAACGGTAATTGATTTGTTTAATATTAATGGCATCAAGAACTTGATTTCAATATTAAATTCTCGATATTCTGCATATAGATGATGCAAGAAGCTTATTTATACTACATGCGTACTATATGTTAGATACTTACATTAAGTACTATTTACGTAGTATAAATAAATTATGAAAAACAAATAATACACTGTTTTTATTAATTTTCATGTATCATCAAATTTTCGTAATAGATTCAAAATTATGTTCATTGTAGATAATTAAATATGTTTCATTAATTTTAATAAAAGCAAATGTTTTCATCTTATAATTGTAGTGTACAAATAACGTACAGAAATTATATTCACTCCACGATATAGTTAAACACAACCAGCTTTATACATCTTTCTAAAAACAATAAACCTTGATAAGTAATTGATTCTCTTCGCGAAGAATTTAAAGTAAATTCGCGAAAGCGTTTAATGCACGCCGCAATGCCTTAGAAAGTGTGCTTAAATCAGTGGAGGTATATACAGATCCCGGCGATCAAAAGAGAGACGGCCGAAGCGGAAAGCGATGGAACTGGGTAAAAAGAAGAGCGAGGCTGACGAATCGGTCAATCAGTCGGTCCGATGAAGTCCTCCGTCTTATCTGGCCTCCCTCCCCTTGGAAATCTCGCGCGCATCCCCGGCCGTCCCCACCTGCGCGCCCCACCCCCCCGCAGCGCAAATCTCCTTGCGGCCGCTCGCGGAGAAAGAGAAACTCGGCGGAGCCGAAAGTTTCCGGCGAGGCAAGTGGGGGCAATCGTCTTTAAAAATCATCCGGTCGATTAGCCCCGACTGCGGGGATCTCGCGGCGCGCGCTACTTTCGCCTAAGTTGCGGCCGCCGCACCTATGCGCGAACTAATCGCGAGAATGTGCGCGGAACTGCGCCGGGAGCGAGAGAGAGGGGGTGGCGCGGCAAACTCCGCGGAAAGTCTTGTCGAGGACAGACGCGACGGATTACCCTCGGCTCTATCCGGCTTATCCGCTCCTTTTTTTGCTCGGCTTCATCCCCCTCCCCCCCTTCTTTATCATACCTGTAGACTCCGGCTCCGCGGACTTTCTTCACTCCTCCGCCGCTTTATTTCTCTTTTACTTTTCCGCGGGAGCTTGGGGGATATTAATTTCCAGTTCGCCCTCTTGAACGGCCAGGTGATGGTCGGCGCGTGGGGGCGGGTAAGAGGACGGGGATATAGCGGGGGTGCGAGCACAGGACGGTGCAAGAGATGGCTCCTTATTTTATCGCTGCCCAGTTATATTGGGACGTAAATCATATTTGGTAAGTCGAGCCCGTTATCCGCCGGCCCACTGTTAAAGGAAACGATTTACTCCGCGGCCCGACTTATCGGCAATATACATTATCGCGTCTATTGCCTTCTCATTTATTACCGAGCCCTGGTTCCTACGCCCCTCTTCTTTTTTTACAGGGAAGTTCGACGAAAAAAAAGAGGGGACCTTTTTTATGGTCTCCGTGGCGCAACCTCCTCCGCTTTTCTTTATGTGCCTATATGAGCTTATTGTCCTTGTTCGTCCCTTACGTAATTGACCATTTATTTATAATTATATTTTTATATAAGCATTTAAAGCTTTATTTACTTGAACTATACGTTTAATTGATAATGTCACGCATACGTGCAGTATTTAATTTTTAAACTACTTAATATTATTTAAGTACGAGTCATTAATTTAGTACGATATTCGTATATATAAGAAAAATATAATATGAATGTCACACGCGCTAATAAATCACAGACTTAAGAAATTTTAATAAGATTATAAACCAATTCGATGAAACTTTCAAATAGAGGTAAATTCAAATGTCTATTAAAACATCTATTAAACAAATATTAGTTTTAATTATTTAGATATGCCTTGAATATTTACAATAAATATCGATAATTATAAATTTGCAAATTATTTATCTATTTATTGAAACATTTTAAAATCCTTGAGTGATTGACCTTGAAATTAAAATTGGGCATCGAGCACTAGAATAAAATGCATCATAAATGATGGTCCATCAAAGAAAAAAAAACGCCCGTTTAAAACATTTTCTTGGTGCGCAAATACAACAGAGCGAAAGTCAAACATTCGTCTTGTAAACGTCAAATGAAAAATAAATGAACTTCACTTAACATTCCAGCTATGTTGGGCTATCTTTTCGAGTGTAAGTACAACCCTAGAAATTCTTATACACCTCCACTTTACTTATAGCCCTTAACACGTCCATCATATTCCCAGATAAGCCCCGGCGAATCGATCCCCGTCCAACCTAAACCAACGCACGAAAATTGATTTCACCTATCTCGCTCAATTAATAATCGTCGACTAAATGAATTAAAGTGGGCTCTATAGACTCCTCCCTCCTGCGACCGCGTCTCCCCCCCACCCACACCCTCACCAATCTCCTCCCGCCCGCTATATCGGGGCGATGAAAAAAAAAACGGGAATTTTTCGTTTGATCGCCGATCGTTACGCAACATCGCTGCTCTTTCGCGCTTTTTTCGGGGCGAAAGAGCAGGGGGCAAGAACAAAACGCCCGAGGAAAATTGACCTGAAAAATTGTGAAAGAGAGCGTCGTTAAACTGTTAAAGTGGGCGAAATTATAAAAGAGCCGGGAGAAAAAAAAGGGAAAGCGAGTCCGGGCAAATAGTTGCAGTAACTTTAGCAGTGGATACAGTGGCACCTCGCGAGAAAGAGAGAAGGGAGAAAAAAAAGGAACGAGCCGGCCACTCGCGCAAGGATCGCCACGCCGAGGGGTCGACTACTGCCCGGCGAGTTTTTAAAGATTTTATGAAGCAGTAAATAGAGCGAGGGTTTCGTGCTAAGCACCGAGCCACGGATGGACCTGCTCCCTTCTCTCCTTCTTTTTTCCGACCCCTTCTCCCGGGGCTATCTTCAACTTTTTAATAGAGCGACTCGAAGAGAAGTTGTTCCTTATGGACGAGCTGAAGAAGTGACGAGGTGGAAGAAGGGGGGAGGTGTTCTCGAGGGTGGGGGAGGGTAGAGATCGAGCGAGAGGAAGGGTGAAACGAGGTCCACCTTCGGCCATCGCCGACGTCGCCACACCCCGGCCGGCCTCTCCCTCCCTCTTTTTTTCCTGCATAAACAGCAGGTTATTAACCGGCACTATGGCGCCAGATCGTATCTGCCTTATCTGCTCGCGACGCCGCTTCTCTTCTCTCTATAGCCGCGGCCTAGCTAAAGCCGCTCTATACTCTTTGACCCGGGCACTCGCCATCTTTTTCCCCAGGTAAGAGCGAAATTTCCTCATCCAGCTCGCACGACCGAGAATCGGGGAGTGGGAAGTTGGAGGGGGTGTGTCGCAATAACAGTGCGCGACCTGCTTATATATTTCTGCGGCGACGTCGCCGCGCCGCTTCAAAGCTCGAGAGCTTTTAATTTTCTGCCGAGGGCGCGCGCGCGATTGCACGTATTGCGGTATTAAAGCCTCGGACCCCGCGCCGCAGGAGAATAAGCGGAGAACGAGAGCGGGACGACCTTTTTTTTACAAGGCGAATCCGGTTAATTCTGACCTGATCAAGGAAATATTCCCTGCGTGTCGGCTTTTTTGTCGAGGATTGAAAAATTACTTCGTCACTCACTTTTTTCGGATCGAATGTCTCTTAATTGAAGCTTGCGGTTGATCACTTATCTTTCAGTTCTTGCGGTAGCATTTGAAGCATAGAAATTACTTTCTGCATTTCAGCGGATCGCTTTAAAAAAAGTTCGTCCCCCGACGATTATCCCGAAAAATCCTTCTTTCAATCGCGCCGCGAAAATGACGCGCAAAACGTCGAAATACATTATTGCGCATCAGCGCGAAAGCCATCTCTTTGACAGGACGATTACACAGTCCATTGTTCATAAAGCGCGAGCGCGTGCGCGGAATTTTCGCGAAATTCGACGCTCGAGAGCGGGGAAAGCGAGAGGGGGGTAAAAAAAGGGACTCGAGACGAAAACGATCCGGAAACGTTTAAAGCCCCGCCGAGGCGTAGACATCGCCTCGTGTTACCTCCCGCGCCCCCGGCAGCATCCGCGGAAAATATTGCTAGCGTAAAACGCGCGACGCGAGGGGAGGGCAAAGAGAAAAATTCCTCGCGTCGATATTTCGCTCATTCGGTCTCGACTACGGTGTCCCGGCGCTGGCGCGTTACTCCGCCCGGGGTGTATAATAAAGCGATCGCCGTGGCCGGTAATAACACGTCGCGCTGTACCGCCGCGGCGAGCGTGCTTTTTATCCCGCGACGTTTTTCCCCGCCTTAATTGCGCGGCGGCGCGCTTATCGGTGTCGACGCGGGGGCCGCGCAACTCCTTTTACGCGGGAGATAGCCTTTGTCTCGCAAGGATCGTTCGAGGACGCGCGAGGGAGATTTATGGAGAGTACACCGAGCCGCAATCAGCCCCCCCTCCTAGTGTTTAAACGGTGGGATACTCAATCTACGCTGTTTTCGACGTTGCACTTTTTTTATTACTTCGGTAATCGTTGCTTTTAGTGTTGCGCAAAATAATTGTACTTTGAATGCTGCAGTGAAGATAGAACTGCGATTGTTTTGAATTTATTTATTCTTACTATTGCAAGCACACAAAATAAAATTTGTCTTTTGCAGAGATGACTGCGGTATGCTTACATTTGTGATCGCTAAACATGAATCCGATGTTTTTGGAAAGCTATCTCGAATCTTAGTTAAACGAGACTGAAGTAAATAAATAAATAAATAATTTGTGAAATTTCTTAGAATATTTGCATATATTGATTTTATACTTCATTGTCAAATGAATCAGTGGTATTTTTGGCATCAGAGGGCTTCATCTATAATGTACTAACACGCATGCAGATTATGGTTATTTTAGTTTCCATACTGGTCGCAGAGGTCCTCTTGCGGGCGGATCGAGTACACGTTGTTCCGAAGATTCAATGTCATGGTTCACTTATCTACGTATCTGCGCCCTTGACCATCTTCCATCAATGACGCACCAGGCACTCAAGGAGCCCCATTTAAGGGGAATCCCATACACTCATGAAGGGGAATCCCACAACACAAAGGCCCTTTTTACGGGGATTCAACATCCACACTCCTTTGAAACGATGCAAGGCATAGGAGGTGAGGAAATTTATTTTATAATTTGAAGAGATTTTTTTAAATTGAACGTTTAAAATAAATAAATAGATAATAGCAGATAGTAGATGACATTATTACTCTTAATATAATATTGAAATAGTTCAAGTAACATCGAATATTATATATGTTTGCACAGTTGTAAAAATTTTACTTGTATAGTATACTATTATTATATTTTATTTGTGTATAATTCAATTCAATACAGGTTTTGTAAGCGTTTGTTCATTTTGTAATACTTCAAAAATATCTTCTTTCACATATTTTGTAAAAAGATTGTCACTACTTTTTTAATGATTAGTTAAGTGGGATATTAAAAAAAATATTGTAAAACGAAAGATAATCCAAAAATGGTCATATAAAAACTTTAGAATCGAATGCTTTTACAGGTCTGTTTCGCAGTAACAACCCATTGCAGCCCCGTCATAGTAAGAAAAACGCTCCGCAAATTATTTCTTAAGCTCTCGTGAGCCCGTGTGTACAGCCCGTTCCACATTTAAAGCGAACGTGAATAAAGAAAAAACCTATATACGCAGACGCGAGGGAACTACTCGGCAAGCTCTTCACGTAGCCGTAATGCGGCCGCAATATTCCTAAAGGTCCTCGTGGCATCCTCCCCGCGGTACGTGTACAGCGCCTCCCCGGGCGCCGACGTCGATGGCTTTATCGGCGCGGCGAAGTGATTGCAGAAACATAAAAAGGCAAACGAATAATCGGAAGAAAAGAAGGAGCGGAGCGAGAGAAACTACGACCTCGGAATCTCAACATTCAATTTGCGGCACTTACACACCGGCGGAGTCGGCGGCGCTCATCGACGTGCCGAGGAAAAAAAAGGAGAGCGCGGAGGCGAGTGCCTGGCGCCGCCTAATTTATTCCATCTTAGAGTGGGTAATGGTGATTCTCATTCTCAAATCGCGCCGCAGGCGGCCGCGTCGCGTACGCGCAAAGCCGCCGAGGAGCGGAGCGACGCCTCGCGCGCCCGAGAGGGAGATACGCCGAGTTGCTTGGTAGCTTTAGGCGTGAAAGTGCGCCTGGCACTCGCCCCGGAGTCTGTTTGAGGGCCATCTACATGTAAATTTAATATACACCCTCCTTTGACTCGAGCCCTCTCCCTCTCTCTCTCCCTAGTCTACCGGCATCTCGCTCGGTCCCGCGCTTATCTATATGTATGTATACGCTAAGCAGGAGGAATGCGCCTCTCGTCTTACCTAGGAAGATAGGAAGCGAAGGAGGAAGGAGTCGCTCGGGGGGAAAGAGACGGGGCGAGGCCTCTATTTGCCGACACGATTGTCAATGAGAGTAAAATCGTGTCGAATCCAATTCAATCCTCTGGCTCCGCGCGCGTCTCCCTTGCTTTCGCGCGCGTATATACCCCACTTGAATTGTAGGCGAAGACGCCGCCCGGATTACCCGGCTACCCTTTTTATTCCCGCGCGCCCACCCCTGGACCCGCGGCCCTGGCTACGCGCTTTCAAATTCCGAATTTCGGTAAACTTTTTACAGACCGACCTTATCCGTCCCTACAATCGAATTGCCCGCACGCGCGGGCGCACTATACGGCGCCGAGGTTTTCACGCTTTCCCCAGGCTAATGTGCTTCGGCTGCAAGCTACTTTCCGAGCAGATATTCCCTCCGTATTTTTTCTAATGCAGAGTGGATGAATTTTTTAGGAAAACTGATGGTGTTTCATAAATTATTTGCGTACGAATGCTTTCGGATGTTTGCATTGCTTCTTGCAAGATGCACCTGTAATATTTATAAACCGAATTTCAGTTATTTACGACTTTGCTATGTATCGTTGTTTAATTATTAATTTTCTTGATTTACTTGCAAAATAATGTAAATTTCCTTTAAGAAACTTAAGATTATTTATAAAAGGATCGTGTAGAATTAAAGTCACTAACAAATGTCTCAATTTTAAAATCCATCAACGTCACTTAATCTCCTTTAATTAAGTTCATTTGGAATAATGTACATAGTCCCTTTCTTCAGTTTTGCTTTTAATTCAATTTAACTCCTGTGTCAACTTTACGGCCTACTTTGACACTTTCTGCAGAAGTCTTTAAAGATCCCCTGCGTTGCTGAAGCCCCAAGCAACAAAGGCGCAAGACGCTAGTGGAAAGTCGCTGATGCCAAGTATCGATGCTTCTATAAGAATCCTTATGAATGAATTGTAAAAATTCTCTTCACCGTAACATTCTTTAGCTGCGTGTTTGGATACGAACACAGAAGCCCGATTGTTATTATTCATAAACATAAAAGATACACCATTTTAAAATACATACTTTTCAATTAATATATCTTGAATAATAAAATGTAAACTAAAAAAATTTTATAAAATTGAAATGCAAGAAATTACTTCAAAATAAATAATGTTCGAATCCAACTACTATTAAAATTTTGATACAAATCGAACTTTTTAACTGCGGTGACTCGAAATATTATTTTGGATCATTAATGGTACCTAAAGACGACACAAAATTCAAGTTTATCAACCGTCTAGTGTACGGCCACATGTTGCAGAAATAGAGAAACATCCGATTACAGAATACAGAAACAATGGTCGGTATAAGTAGATAACTCTCCCCTAGCTATTTACATAAAATACTGATACTTACGTGAGAAATTATAGATTAGTATTCTAACGTAAATAAAGAAGTCATCTTCTAAAAGCGCGACGTTTTCATCGTTTAATCATGAAAATCCAGCATTTCTCCTCCATCAAATCCACGATCGAAGCCGCTCGCGCGCTTCAAACATACGAAGGACATTAGAAAACTCGATTTGAAATTCTCATGGTCCCTCGTAAATCGCGGCGAAACCGAGCATGCTTGCTTGCGCGTCCGTCTCTCTCTCCCTCTCTCTTTCTACACCCCTCTTTCTCTGTCTCTCCATCCCTCTCGCTCTTTTCCCGATTCCGCCGAGCCTTTTTTCCCTCAGCTCCATCTATCTGGGGGATTCGCCTGGCGAGCCCCGAAGCCGCCGGCACTTTTTGTCTCCGTCCGTCCGGCGCGCATCCACGCATGTCCTTTAAATTTTAAATGGGAGCCGCCCAGCGTCTCCGCGGGAAAAAGCCGGTGGTGGGGGGCGACGAGCCCGGGAGACGACGACGAGGACGACGGAGTAGACGGAGCCCCTCCCTTTAAATCTCGAGACGTCGGGGACTTTCGTGGGGCGCGGGCGCCGAGGTTGATTTTGTAAATGCGAATCTCTTGTCTAATCTGCGGGCGCGGAGCCCGACGTCTCGCGAGACGGCTCGGGACCCCGCGCTCGCGGACATAAGTTTTTCGCGGCTCCGCCGGCGCGCCGTATTTTTCTCCTCTCGCTACTTTATACGTCGACTGCGCTATTTAACGTCCGGATCACACCGGCGCTATTTTCCTTTCCGTCCGTCCGCCTGTCAGAGTCTTTTCGCTCAAGCTACCACCTTTTTCTTTTTGCGCTCCTCCTCGTATTTTTCATTCTTTCCCTCGAGTCGCTTTTTACCTCTCCTTTTTTTCACGGGAAAACGTAAAAATTGTGAAAATGAAGTGATTTTGTATAATGGAATATTTTCATTTTTCTGCTTACTGTTGCTTCGTGTTACTGAGATTTTGCTTGTACTAGCTATTCTGCAATACGCTGGTGTTATTTTTAGTCTTGAATTATTGTTTTGAATTCTTCTTTAGCTTATAAGAAATTCAATAAAAAATCATTTAAAAATTTAAAAATAGAATGATTAAAATAGAAAGATTCTATCTTTTTTAGAAAAAAAAGTGATGACGCTAATAGTTTTTTTATTGTACATTTAAAATTACCACAAAATCCAATAAATTATTTTTAATAAAATATTATTATACAACATAAAAATCTTTATTTATAATTTCTGGCTAAAAACGTGTTTGCAATAAATAAATTACGGTTATAAATATACAGTTTCATCATACTTTACCTCTATATCTTATGTAGTATATAAGCACGTTACGCCTTGCGTACTAAAACGGTACGTATAAGAACAGTGACGAGCTCTGGGTATATTGATTTTAATCAATAATTGAAACCTTTTTACTTATTTCTGAAACTTCGTTGTACGTATACCTGGGGGGGAAATTATTTTCAATGCACTAGACAGATAAAAGTTAATAATATTCATTAACAGTTACTCAAACAAGTTCACATCTAATAAAACGCATTAATTTATAAAATACACAGCGATAATGTTTCAGTACTTATACGCTCAGTATGAAAATTTTATTCAATTAAATGACGATTGTTTTTCTGAGTCAATTTATACATCACTGTAATAATACAAAAACTACTACGAACTCAGCAATTTTTGCAACAATGATTTGTTTATAAAAACAATTACGACTTCATTGAGGTATTTTTACCAAGTAAACTAAAAATACTAATCGCACAGGAATTGTACCAGATAATTCGCTTCGCGTATTTAAATAAAAGACCTAATTACACCAACGACAAAAGCGCAATAAAAAGACAATAACAATGTAAGAGAAGTAAACAGAGGAACAAGCTGTCACCTAATCCGCGCGATTCGATTCGAATTACAAGATGATTCGTCATGCGGTCTTATTATGGTAATGCGGCTCGTCCGATGCGGTACTCGAACTTTCATCCCAGTCTCGGCATCCCTCCGCGTCTTCTTCCCGGCGCGACGCTGCGGTGTTTATATACATAAACCTCGCGGGGGAGAGGGTGGTTTTACGTCGCTCTTGACGTCTTACTAACTTCACGCCGTCGGGCGGACGCGGCGGTATGAAAAAAATTAGCTCCTGATGAAATTTGCATTTTACGCCCTCCGTATATTACCCCAACTCGGCTCGTTATACAGCAGTCGTCTTTTCTTACACGGCAATTATTTGAAAGGGCGATTTAATTCACTTAAAAATATCGCTTTTCTTCAGACTTTTTGCATTAGTGCAATTGCGTTTGTTCGTATTAATATGCGGGGAGAAGTGAAAGCTCTTAGGAAAAAATCTTTTCTACAGGATTTCTGAAAATACAGTTCAAATCAAATTTTTGCAGAATTTTTGCAAGATTTTCTCGGGAATCCTTTAGTACTTTCTTGCACTCGTAACTAAACTTCGCGCCTTCGCTCTTTCTCATTTTGAGAAAATTGTGTATCAAGACTGCTAGTAATTATCGATCTCTTTAAATTTTACGATCGGTCTTTCAGAATAACTATTATCGCTGCAATATCCTAAAAGTAAAATAGAATTATGAAAATTTAATGATCATAAAATCTACAAATACACTTCGCCGCGTCGTGCAACCCTCATCGTCTGAACTTCGATATACGATTATAATAAGCCGGCGTTGCCGGCGTAGCAAAGAGTATCTCGTGAGCCATTTCACCTGCAGCATTAGTATCAATTCGCGCGCGAAGATTAACGACTCCCGTAATAAATAGCGCACTTCGGGGGGGGGGCTTTGATAATCGCGCGTTACCGTGCCACTGCGCTTCAGCGACAGCAGCCGCTCGAGCTTTGCGCCACGCTCGCCTTGTTTCAAGTAGGCGTGCACACGGCCCCGGCGTTAAAGTTAGGAACCTATATCCCCCGCCAGGAAACTTAGCTTCACGTACACGCACCGCGGATATCTATAAAAGCGCCGTAAGAAGACGTTCGGGAGATCATCCGGTTTTTAATGGTTATGCCCGGGGACCGTTAACGCTTTACGACGTATAAAAACTCGGCCTCGAGAGGGGCGCCTGGGGTGGGGGAGGGGGTGGGGGCGGATCGCCCGGGAGATAGGGGGATAGTTGCAGGCCTGGTCCACTTTGGCCGCGCGGTCCGGCGCTTATGAGGGAGAAGCACCGGCTGAGCTTCACGCCTCCATCGGAGATGCGAGGTGTGTGCCGATGATGGACGAAAGAAGAGAGGCGACGGTGCCGGGTTGCCACATTGTTCGAGGTTTAGCCGGGTATTAAAGGAATACGAGGAAGTACTGCCAAGTGGAGGAAAATAGATTTCAGGCTGATCTGACACTCGAGAATTATAGCCAATCGCCCGCTATCGACGCCCGCGCTGCAAGCTGCTGCCTCATATGTTTAAGGAGAAATACATTGTGCGGAATCTTGAAATGAAATTTTTTCTTTCAATTTAACAGAACTCAATTTCAGGACACATATTTAATCAACACCGATTGCAAGATGTTGTGAAGTATAAAAAGCGCTGTTTAATCGATTCGTGAGTATATATATACACTTTACAATTTGTTATAAAAATAACTATCTTTGGGGAATAATAATGATGAAAATAATCTTTTCGAACCAATTTTTTTTAGAAAATTTGGCAAACTTAATAACATTAAATTAAGATAGAATTCGAAGAGGTCTTTTTAATTACGTTTGTTTTTCAAATAAACTTCTTTAAGCAGTAAATCAATACGCATTTCTTCACTGTTAAAAGAATAACTAATATCTTTTATTTAAAACAGCATGCTAAATTTCGATCCATTTACCAAAATTTGTAGAAATTTTTCAAAATCTTGGAAGGTCTACTTAGAAGCACACGCGTATTTACGCATCGTATAACTAGTTTCCCATCCACTGGAGCGATTCTGGAAAAAAGCCCTCGACACCTCGCGCGATCCATCAATTCCGAGCGTTCGGCAGTTGCCGCGCGATGCTTACCGAGGAGACGCGGTAAGTGTACGTGCACGCGGAGTTTCACCCCGCATGCGGGGGAAGAGCGAAATGACGGATGCAAGATAGCGATTTTTGCATTCGCGCGTGTCAGCGGATACGCGCCGAAGACGGGATTCGCGATCCTTCCAGGCGACGAGTCCTCTACCCGCTCGCGGGCTGCGCCAATAGCGTGGGAGAAAATACTTTTCCTCGCGAAGAGAAAGAGGGGGGCGCGTATCGTTTCCGCGAGCTCCATCTGCGCCGCGAGCACTTCGCGCGTAAATAATTTCCCGAGCCACTTAAATTTTTCTCTCAAAGAGACGCGCCGCGCCTCGACGCACTCGACTCGAGCTCTCGGCGTAAACGCGCGGCCGCGTGATTGGGGCGAATTTTATTTTCGGGCGATTTCTTGGCTGGTTTCCGCGAGCTTTTCTGAACGCCTGATGTAGGACATTCGCAGGATGGCTCGAACTTTCGGTAAGTAGATTCTAAAGTTTTTATGCCCGGTGATAACGGATTCCGCGGAAAAGCCGCGGGGACGATTTTTTTTTTCCTCGGGAATATAAGAAAGCTCCGCCTATATCGATCGAAATTTTATTCGTCCTCCTCGCTCGAACTTATCGCCGACGAGTCGGCGCTCCTCCCGGCGAATGCGAAAAAGAGTCCGATTTGAAAAGTCGATTCTGAAAGGCGCGCAATTTCCAACTGACCACTTAGAACTTAAGCGGCCGCGCAGCGAGAGGGAAAAAGAACAGCGAAGATCGGTGCGCGAATCAGCGCTCCCGTCGAGGGCAATCAAAACGGTCCAGTTTTTGAAAAGTGTCCGCGTAAGGGCCATTAGGCGGATACGGCTGTCGTCGGAGATTATCGAATTTCGATAAACACCTCCGGTATTTTCAAGCCGTGGCTCGGGCGCGCGGCGCCGTCCCCCGGGGTGGCTCGGTCGTTTCGGACTTCCCGGGCGGCGAACGAGGGCCGATTCCGCGGCGGAAACGGTCGATATTTTTTCCCGCGCGCCAGAAGACGGGAGAGATCGAATCGGGCGCGCCCCGGCGTATACCCCGAGCGGCCATCCGTCGAATCGCCGCGGACGCTTACCCTTGAAAGCACCCAATCAGTCTAAAGAGCTTTCGCCGAGCGGCGCGGGCTTTGCATCGGCGCAAGGGCCGCGGAAAGTAACAATGCCAATCTGGGCTATTATGAGTGTTTTATTCCTTTGGAAATTCGAGTCGAGGGGGAGAAATCGCACTTCTGCGCCGGGGAGAGAGAAACTGGAGCGACTCGATGATTTTCGAGCGCGGGAGATTTCGGCTTATTCAGTTTTTTCCGATTCTTTTTCTATTGTTGAAAGAGTACATTTAAGGGTTACTTCTGGTTAGAAAAAGTTGCAATGATAATATACATTTGTATATATGCATGCATAATTAAAAGTCTATTTAAATAAAGAACATTTTTGTATCGTACAAGTAATATGTAAATTCTTAAAATGTGCATTTCTCGATAATATTTAAATTACAAATTTATACGTATCAGAACATGCTGAGAATAATAGGTATGAATAACGCATGAATGCACTGACTTGAAGAGTACCAGACCTCCGGATCATTGATTTCGCTGAAACTGTGGGAGATGTTTTTAAACACATATACAAGAGAAAGAAGCTAAAGCTTTATTCTACTTTATAAGTCCCAAATGATGATTATAGTCTGGCTACCGATCTAGCACGTGGCTAAAATACAAATAATGATCTTGAGCACATTATTAAATAAAATTAACTGTTTGAAAAAGAAGTCTGTAACCAAATTACCTCCTCCAATAATTTCAAGTTTCAATTTCCAATAATAATCTCTGTAATACTTGAAAAATCTGATAATAATATGTTTCTGCAGTATTTTATATTATTCATAAAATAACGATGCAAAGCAAATGAGTCTTACGTAATTTTAAAAAGCTTAATAAAGAAGTCGAAAATAACATAATATGATGTCAAGTGACTAGTTATATAATGGAAATCGGACTTCGCTTGTCAACGTTATGCGTGCGCTAACATCTACTTACGTCTTATTATTAGTCTACTGCGTTTTGTAAACAGTCTCATTCACACTGCAGCTATATCTGGATATTTATGCACACACTATACTACAGCACGTTTACTTATGCTTCTATAAGCAAAAATTCGCTGAACAAGTAAATAAATAAATAAATAAAAAATAAATAAAGTACATATTCAACAATATATGCTTTTTTAAATTTTTCTTCTTCGAAGTACTATACAATATCCGATAAACATTACTTTTCCTTTGAGTTGCCACATAAGTAGAAAGTAATTATAACAAAGTTTACATTGAAACACATTGCATTTAAAATTTACGTTGAACCCTTCCAATTTTACGGTCAGTGACTAATACACCCCGAGACAAAGTGAAAAGCTCCTTACCGTCGGCCTATCGCATCCAAGAATCCCAATTGTTCCCTGACGGAAGAGTCCGCCACCCCAGGAACCACGCGCAGCTATAGGTCGGGCCAGCAGCCGCGCGCGGCGCGATTGACGCGGCTTGCATATACGCCGAGCGGCCGCGCGACACCCTCGCCGCTGACGAAAATTTATTACCCGTCGGGGAAATCCCAGCGGCGGTCGCGTCGACGACGGATTTAGCCGATTATTCCAATTAAGCGTCTTAACCCGTCCCAGCCGCGTCCGTCCGCGCCAGCCGAGGAGCGCGGCGGCTCCCGTGTCCCCGCAACATCGAGGACAAACTCGTTAACACGGCGCTGAAGATGTAAAATCGCGCGCGCGCGCTTACGTATACGGGAGCGCCGGGGTTGACGCGACGCTCACAGGCGCGCGGGGGCGTGTCCGCCCCGTCGGATTTTTAATCACCGCTGCACGAGCTTCGCCGTACCGGCAGCCACCCCCGCTGCGCAGGTGTGCTATGTATATATACGGGCGAACTATCTTGAGCTTCGGGCGCGGCGAGTTGCTTATGCGGATGTTATACGGCTTCGCCGGTGTAATTGGAAAGACTTGTCTTGGAATTTCTTTCTGCGGAATTTTATTATTAGCTGTGGAATTAAAATTTTTTTCGACTTGATTTACGTTTATGAAAAGGCGATTTCATTATTGAGTCTTGATTAATGTACAATGCCTGGCAGTTGACTGGATTATACAGAAATTTTTTTATAATGGGAATGTTTTTATCATTTTAATTTAGTCGTTCTTTTATAACGAAGTGCGTGAACAATTGATGGTATTCAAATTGATGAAAATGATGGTAAAATTCGTGAATTGATGAATTTAACAAACTTGGAAATTAAATTGGATCTTTGCATGAAAAATTCCATTATTTTCCCTTTTCAATTTAATCATGATTAACAATGATATAGCAGATTAAAAATGACTATGAATGTACGTAAAAATAAAAATGACTATAAATACGTGTCGATTATTTTTTCAATATTCTATGAGACACATAAAGAAATTAAAAAAAATTTTTCATGCAAAGACCTTGTTAAAATTGTAACAAAATTTAATAAATTTAACGATGAATAGCTTTTAATAATGAAGTTTTGTTCATCTTTCGTTGCGTTAAAAAAAAGCAAATTTCAACCGATAAAATGATCTTATAATAAAAACCATTGAAGGATTTATGAGAGACCTGGATTGTTACCATATTAATAAATGTATTCGTCTGCCGTCTACCGTAAAATTTAAATCTATTATTTAATGGTTTTAGAAGAGTAATATATCATATATTAATTGAATTTTTTATATAAGAGTATGTCGTGAGTAAATTATGTTTATTTGCAAGTTGGCCTAATGAACTATTCAAATAAAATTTAATTTGACCCTCATGGCTTAAGCGCGAAAAAATTTATTTACTGACTTTACTGACTCTAAAGCTGCAAGAATTTTCTGCACTCTTTCACGCATCCTCAGACTAAATTATTTCACCGCAATTCAAGTTTCTTTCTCAATAATAATTCTTCCTACGTTCATTTTTCACAGATTTTAATTAATTATTTAAATAAAGAACCAGCAAAAAGAATTTTTTCATCATAATTCAACGTTAAATTTTCAGTGACGCGAACAAAGAAAAGTATTAGGACACAAAGGAGGTATTATAATGTGGAGCACTGGTTGAATCGGTTCATTTGATTAAATTTTCTTACCGCCCAGACTAGCATCGGGAATGGGATAACATTTGCGGCTCCGCGCCCGGGTTAGATTTTCGAGTTACCCCCGCGCCTTCGCCGATCGTTTCCTTTTCAATAGATATGCAAGTCGCCCGAAGTTCAATTGGTCCTAAACTGCACTCGGCGGAAGTTTCCACCATTGGAAACCATTCGGCAACTATTATTGGTCTGGCTCAATAGTATAATTACGCCTTTCCACGTACTCCTCGTATGTTAGTACAAGCGGGATTGTCAAGTAAAAAATCAATTATTCGCCCCCTCAAACCTGACCGTCTGTTTTTACCTTCACTTCGCTCCTCTTTTTTTCCTCTCGAAATGTAATTACTCGATGTAACAAAGTCTATGAAAGCTATAAACAAAATAATAATATACTCATTAGACCAAAATTAATAAGGGAACAATTCACATTAAGAATACACTGATATATATTAATTTTGGTGTGGAGTACAATTATGATCAATCCATTACACCCGAGTGAAAAAGTTAATGAAACTATTTGTCCCCGCGATTTGTCATGATTCGCAATAAAAGCAAGATAAAAACGCGCTATTCTCGTTTATCATCCGCCGCGAGCTTTTTGCGAGTCTTGGGGCAATAAAACAAGCGTCCATAACCGGCGAAAGCTGCGCGAAATTTCGCGTCCGGTCCCCTCGACGTGGAAAAAGCTCGCGCACGCGAAATACGAGCTATGCATACGCGAGAGAGGTACCGGCTCCGGGGAGACCGAAGGCGGGCACGACAAAAAAAAAATGCGATCTTTCGCCCCGTATCCGCTGGCGCGCGCGCGAAATCAGCGCGCGCGGAATTCGGTATTCCGACTGTACGCGAGTTCGGCGTTATGGACTTGGGCTAAGTGCAGTTTTGGTTCACCTGCGGTGGCGGCGCAGGTGTGCACGCGCGCATTCGGCTCCGAAACGATTGAGATACGTGCCGCATCCCTCTTTCTCTCCTCCTCTTTCCGCGCAGGAGGCTCCGACTTCGTCGGGCGGCAGCTATTTGGGTCACGGGCTCACGTCGCGCTCGGCTCGCTGGATAAAATTAGGTATCCGCGGGGTTTAATCCGCAACGTGCACGCGATTTATAAGCACGGGGAGGCGGTGGGGGACGAGTCGGAAAGAAAGTCGCGCGTCAATTATCGGGGAAATATTAAGCGAACAATGGAGGGGGAGAGGCGTTAATCCGCGGGAGGATCTCGTCACTTTTTATATGCAATTTTTATCGGGCTGCCCGAAAATTAAATTCTCTCGCGGCACCTCGCGCTTCGATGAAATAAGCAGACGGGCGAAAATTTGTTCAGTCGAATTTACCGGAATTTCAAATTTTATTTTTCATTGCTGATTATAACGAATTTCATTTGAAAGAGGAACGACCTTTGCAAATAAACGTTTAATTGATTGAATTTTACAGCTGTTTCATTATTTACGTGAATTATCGAAATAATTAAGCAATATTAAGCAGTTTTTAATGCCTGTTTTTCCGGAAATTCAAAGATTTATTCATGAAAAATATGATATCACATATATTTGCACTATAAACAGATGTTATAAATAAAAGAACAATAATTGTTTACATTTTAAACCTGACCTTTTCTATTCACTAAAGAATGTTTCTTAAAGTTTTTTTATTAAAATTTGTGAAAAGATACTGCACTCTGCAAAGTAGTAAATTAAAATAAGAAAATAAAAGAAAGCTTAAAAAAAACAGAGGAATGAAGCTTTGCCATCTGCGGTAACCTCAATTCATAGAGCTTTTAGACACAGTATCGAAAGTCGATATTTTAAAATCTCTTCTCCTAAAATATCTAAATAAAACCTTAAAATGTGTGAACAATTGGCTAAACCAAAACTGCGAGGTCTGCTCATGGCCAGGCTTCGCATACATATACCTATTGCTGTTACTTTCGCGTTTTCCTGTGCGATGAGTTATCATTTCCTTGTGACCAAACCGCGGTTGCAATCATACGTGGACTATTATAAGTAAGTTAACAAAAAGAGCTTATTAATTGTTTGCAAACTTTTTTATGAACATTGCGTTCTATAATACTCAAATTTTTGTTAAAATTAACCTAACCTCGGAGTTTTAATTAACATTCGTAGCGTCACTGCAATAGCCCAAATTAAAATGTCATTATTTCTTCAGGGAGTTCGATCCGGAAGTCAGTGAATACGCCATGAGAAAGTATTTGTCAAGTTATCGAGGAGTCCCGGACGACGAATAGCGTGTAATCATAACGACGGTGCTGAAACTTAGCGAGCACAGTGAAATGTATTTAACGGCCACGTATTTTTTACTGTTAAGTATGTAAAGCAGATAAAGTGAACCCTCGGCATTAGAATTTATTAGACTGTCTTGAAATGCATGGAATTTTCGGTTTACGCGGCAGTAAAAAAGCATCGATCATATTGCGGAAGTGTGGAGTCGTAAACATGTCGCGCGCGCGCATAAAATACCTAACGTTTTGACGGTGTCAATAGCCATCAAGCCAGTCGTTACATCAGCACTTTTCTTTGCTCCTCTTTTCTTTTCTCCTTTCGACGGTGACGCCGTTAAATTTCGAACGAGCGCCGCTTGATTATGATTCCGAGCGTTTGTATTGAAACTAAAAAGCCTTTTTACCCTCGTTAGCCGCTGAATGGCTCTGTTTTTTTTTTACAGCATCGGTGTTTACCGTTTATCGTTGTAACCGCCAGTCACATTTGCCCCCCGACCGATCGTCCTCCATCCCCGCGATAAGTACATAAGCCGGCCGTCGGTACGCGCGCGGTGACACCGCTGAGAAGCCGGCTAAAACGTCCATTCGAAATAAAAGCGCCGATAAAAATGGGAAAATAAATTTGTTCGGTAAAAATAAAAAAAGTAAGACGCTCTTTAATCCCTCGGGGCGAAATTAACATCGCAAGATGCACCGTCGCGGCAGCGGCGGTCGCGCAGTTGCTCAAGAAACTTACTTTCGAATGTTCCACGTGCTTCGAATCCGCTTAAGTGATAAACGAGATTAGCCCTCCGCTTACTTATATCGTCGAGGGGAAAGTTGATAGCTCGGCGCCCGGCGCCAAACTACTTCCTAAAAAGGCTCTTAATTGTATCCAGAAGCGTGAAAGGCGAGCTTGCGTGCATCCGGAAGCGAGAGAGCGAGAGAGCCGAACGACTTGCAGTTGAATGACAAAATCAAAGCACTCTGGGTACCTTTCATTTAGTATCTAAAGTGTTTCTCCCTCTCTCTCTTTCTCTCTTTCTCTCTTTCCCTCGGTGATATAGAAAAAGTCCGCGGGGAGGGAGGCGAAAGCGAGGGGTAAAGAGAGACAGAAAGTATCGCATCCCCGCGGCCTGTCGGGGCGAAACTTCATTTTCATGGCGAGCAAGTTTTAATCAAGTTTGAGAAATTAGAAGAAAACCCCGGCGAGCGCGGCTGCATTATGCGCCTTTTCCCTCGCACCCGGGGCTCTCCTGCTCTCGCGCCGGGCGCGGAGCCTTCTGTCTCGGAAAACGCGATGCCGGGCCAATTTGATAAGTGGAAAATGGACAAGTTGGCGCGAGCTTGCTCAACTTGTCGGGCGCGTTAGCTGCGACGCCGGGGAGATTCGGGTATATGCGACCGCGGAGACGAATTATAGTACAGGGAAGCGCGAGGCACTTCTTATCTTGTATTCGTCGATAGGTTTTTCATTTGGAAAAATAAATTGTTAAATTGCGGATGGAGTGGGCGCACTTGAAAACTGGTAGATATTTTAATGTGTCGGACTATTTTGTACTCGCAAAGTTCTGTATCTGAGGATTAAATTTTATTTTGAAGTTATGAGGGTAAATGGACTTACGAAATTGGACTTCGTTAAATATTTATATTTACGCAGTTCGCAATATTACACGAATTACACGGAAATTTTATCAGATTACTACTGCTGATGGTTTTATTAAATATTGATGTTTCTCTAAATGTTTGAAAACTGTATTTTCCCAACTGATTAAAATTGAAAATGTATAATTCCATTATTCGCATAAACGAATAAACAAGATGCTCAATGTATTCGTAAGTGTTAAAGCAAAATTGCATATCCATGCAAAAATACTTGTAAAATAAAAAAAAAATAAAATAAAATGTTATTGTTTGTTTACAAACGCAACGTTTTACTTGCTTTGCGTATTTCACAAAATATAATGAGCTGCACATACTCATTAAAAGTTTTATGCAGCTTTTAGCATAAAGTCTGTATTTTTTTACGCGAACATGCGTCGGTTAGAAAATTAAACATTAACATTCTGCAGTCATTACTATTCAAGCAGACGCATTCATGAGTTCATAATGCTTCGAATTCGAGTTCGCCCTGGAAATTGACGAAACCGTAAAAAAAAGATTAACGGACAGCGAGACGCCCGGCAAAACAAAAAATCGCAAAGCTTTCAGACTTTCGAGTTCGGAGTTTCGCTTTGGCCGTATAAAGCGTCCGCAGTGCCGCCGCTGATGGTGTCCTCAGGAGGCAAATAGAGTTTCGCTTTAATGCGGACCTACCGGTAATTTTACGCTTCGAGCATCCGGAAAGCGAGACAGCGCCA
This sequence comes from Eurytoma adleriae, assembly GCA_900480045.1. Lineage (NCBI taxonomy): Eukaryota > Metazoa > Arthropoda > Insecta > Hymenoptera > Eurytomidae > Eurytoma > Eurytoma adleriae. Next base: position 120,511 of record UXGC01000410.1, read on the forward strand.
CGGCCGCTGGCCAGAAAATTGAGAGACTGATTCGTTTTTGACAATCTCGTCGCACCTTCCCACCTTTTTTCCCCCCTCTACGCGTCTACCTCCTCTCCGCCGATTCAAAGTGCACCGCAACGTATTTACACTTTTTCCCGCGGCCTCCTTTACACCGCGTAAAAAACTAGACTGCAAAAGTTGCGGCGAACGTACATACAGACTTCGCCGAGGCGAGCGTTCCTCGCGGACGCGGAGATTGCATTCGAACCGGCCGAGCGAGAGCAATAAAAGGAGCGTTCGCTTTGATTTCGACGCGCAGCTTTTTCCCTTGACAAATCGCTCTCATTAACGTTTAACAAGCTCACAATGGAGCTTACCGTCGGCCGCGCGCATAACGCGCACTGCATCGCTCCCCAGCGTTTCACCCCCCCCCTTTCCCCGCCAGTCGATAAAGGAC